>JBBPUI010000812.1:0-15081 GCA_038094615.1 Heimioporus aff. retisporus | reverse complement strand
GTAACCCGAAAGAGATATAACATACCTGGATGGCCCCCGCCCACCCCGCAGTCAGTGGCACATTTGTTATTTTGGATTAAAACGGTTGTCAAACAGGGCAATATGATTTCGCACAATCGACCCGGCATCTGGATACGCGATCAAGCCGTCTGAATCATGGGCTCATGATCAGTGGCACCCGAAGCCAATTTTACCAAAGGATCGTGGGGCATCAAAGGTTGCGGGATGTTAATTCGTAAACACTTACAGTCTCGGTCTCGAATGGGTCCGTGACGGCGCAGCAGAATACTAGGAGAAATGATACATCAATGAACGGTCACCGCCTAGAAGCGAGAATGTGTTGCTACATGGTTTTCTTAGCACTTTGGGGCTGTTTGCTTGTCTTCGAGATGCAAAGCCCAGAAAAATGTGCGAACCAGCTGGTATGCCGTCGTGGACCAAACAAAGGTCCAAAGGTACTGTAACAATTTCCCAGGCAGCTTCTGGCAATCACTTGGTGTGCGCATGGGAGGCGGTGCACAACTTCGTTGCGAAAGGCCCTGTTCTTTCAAATTCCAGGCACCTTCTCAGCCTGCTTGTTGCTGTTTCACATTCACTCCCCGCCTACATCGTTGTCTACAGTACACATACGACAAGTACAATGATCCACGTGTTATAACCCGCGATGAAGATCGACATCAACAAGGTTCACTTGTTGAACTCTTGCTCAGTGAAGTTCACTTCAACGTGCTCCTGAACTGATATTGAAGTAGTAAGCATTGCTACGACGACACATAAGAACAACAGCATACCCTTCTCAACGGCCTTCTTTTGCTTGTACGCGTCATAGGCCTCGCGCTTTAAACACCAGTGAGCCCTCGAGTCTCGATACACATCCTTCAATACTTACACCCTTAGTCTCTGCGAGTTGAGTGACGGCAGCAGCAGCAAAACCGACACTACGGCTGATGTTAAGTCATATAGTCAATGATTAGACGCCATCCTTACAGCAGTTCCTTGGCTTTGGCGTGGCTATCGGGCTTGCCGTTCTTAGCAAGGTGGTCCTCGTACTGCTTGGCAATCTAGATGAGATAAGATTCAATATGAGTGCGACAACATTGGCACGGCGATGTAAAACTCGAGACACAAACCTCGTAGGCAAGACCCCCAGCGAGAACGTCGTGGGTCAGGCTACCCTTGTTGTGCTATGGCGATGTAGATGAATAGACTAAGGCATCTAGTCCGATCACAGAAAGAAGCAGCGTACAAATTCAGCGTGGTCGTTCGAAAAGGCGTCCAGCCAACCCATAATGATACGATGATTGAGATAATGGAAAGTGAGGGTGAGGAAGTTATCAGGGTGGGTTGATATTTTACCTCTCCTGGTCACCACCTAGAAACCAACAAGAGCAGGTGACGTGACCCCCGTCCACCCCCACCGCAGTCAGTTGGTTATTCTTGTCCGGTTTCGCTTCGAGACTCCGGCTAGCGCGATCGATAAGGCTTGATAGGCACGGTTGATTGCATCCAGGATATTCGGCTCCATTCCACCCCCGGAGAAGGCTGGAATGCTTTGTGTCTCGTTGTCCCGCTTGCTATTAAACCTACGCCATACCTTCTTGAATGAGACGACTTACTGCGCTTGATAGATTTGAACAGTCTCACAAAAAATGGAACATCGAATGGATAGCGATAACCTGGTGGCCACTTACCACACGGACTTTGTTGACGACTTTCTGGTGAAATTATGGGGCGCAGCACAGCAACGATGGCGAGCGGGATTGCAACTGCATAGCGCAATCCTAGCTCCAAATCCATGTGAATCCATCAAAGTGGAACAAACGAATGTCCGAAAAGTGACATCTGTCAGAGGTCTCAGCCAATCAGATAGTTAAGGGGGATCCGGACCTGCTAAGAATGTACTCCGACAGCTGGGAACCGGCTATTCCGGTAAAGTGGGCGGGACTTCCCGATAACCATGTGTTGTTCCATTCTGCCCAATCAAACAGCAATAGTACTCCCAACATCCATATCGCGCCGCACGGCCGCAAAATCATGTAGCTTGCAAAATCGCAGAAGAGACAGTGTGCCCTATTGTACAGTGAAGAATGAATGTGTTAGAATCTTTCACATTCCATCGAATATCACATCAAAAATGGGTGTCACTTTCTGCCCTTGTTCCCCTAACCACCACCCACGGAGCACTTGGATGGCGTAGTGAATAAAGGGCATTCTCTCATCTACATCTCAACAGATGGGAGGCGGGCAAGTGCCACCGCCATATCAACACCACTTACAAAGCACGATAAGAACATACGAAGGCTGTGACATTCTTGAACGGTACTAGTCGACATTGACACAAGCTGTTATCTCGAGGAAATGTCTCAGGCTTTGAGTTGGGCGCGCAAGTTAGCTTCAAGAGGACCCCTAGGGCGAATATATTGTACATAGGCGCCATCCCTACAAAAGATTTGTCACATACATATCAAGTGACTAAAGCTTGTCAAGGAGAAATGAACGTACTGCAACACACGTTTGTCCTCCTTAAGCTTGAGGTACTCTTCCCGGTTAACATTGGTGAACCCCCATTTCTTGGAGACAATGATCTTCTGGCGGCCGGGGAACTTGTAACGAGCTCGGCGGAGAGCTTCTTGGATGACGTGGGCATTGCCGTCCTTGCAGCGAATAGAGAGAATAATCTGGCCGATGTTGACTCGGGCAACCGTCCCATATGGCTTGCCCCAGGCACCACGCATACCAGTTTGCAGTCTAAAGGAATAAAATGGGATAAAGGCCATCGGACAACACAACGTGCACACCTATCAGCACCAGCACAGGACAACATCTTGTTGATCCTCAGGACATGAAACGGGTGGACACGAACACGCAAGTGGAAAGAATCCTTTCCGGAGGTCTTGGTGACATACTTGTTGGCACAGATACGAGCTGCTTCAAGCGCCTCTGACGATAGCTGTTCATATTCGTCTGAAACGAGATGGCAACAGAACGGGAATTCGTCGACAGAAGCACGTTTACGCCCTAAGTCAAAGATACGGATCTATCAGTGGTGTGAGTCTACTGGACTGAAATACAACGAAAAGGTATACCTTTGGATCGGGGACACCACGGTTGTACCGGGATTTGGGGTAAGGCTTGTTCTTGCAGTAGCGGTAGCAGCGAGCTGGACGGCGACCCATTTTAGCTGGAGATCTAGGCGCAAAACGATCAGTAATGAATCGGGAATCGAGCAGCCTGAGACTGCGTGTACATCCGCTTGGGGTGCGTTCCATCCATCTCCTTGCCTGCCGCCTCTACCTCCTAACCCCCATTTCACATCGAAAATTGTGACAACGCAAGGTATGACACGAGAATGCGGAACGGGTTCTACTCACAAAATACACGAGGACGTCGAGGAGGGTGGTAGAAACGTTCCACACCGTGTTGGAAGGCTACTTATATGGTGGGAATTTTTGTATCAGGATGACAAACGCGCCTGGTGGCTGAGTAAGATGAAAGCACAGGAATGACTAAGCCAGGTTATTGCCGATTACGCAGCCAGAACCTGGAACTCACAATTCAACGGTAATATGACGTGAACAGCTTTTTCCGACCTTGATTCTCGATCTGCCCCCTAGATTAACAGTCGACGTATTTATTCGTTCGCCTACCGGCCACATCTGATGTTTCTGCAGATTACAAAGAGATGTATACATTTGACGAATGAATCATGTTGACTCATTTACGAGTAGCGGTGGACCTCGGCAGTTCATCGTAAGGCCCAGCATAGTATGCTACTACTGTAAGGCGGCCATCCCATCAGGAATTGCCCTTGAAATGGCGGCCAGTTTTAAACATGCTCTCTCTTATTTGTTTTGTCACCAACTCATATTAATATTAATATAGGTGTGGGCCCTGGCTTGGAAGACCTGGCATGATGCAGTGTATAGTAGCCAGGTTTTCATCTAGATTAATTTTGTCCAGTTTCTTGATGAAGTCCCTTCATCCCCTTCTTCCAATTTTGGATCTGGGATGTGGTGATATGGCCACCGGAAACGCGTCTTCGTTGTGCATTAATTTTCTGATCGGGGTACCGCACGAATCACATTTACCGATATGCCACCTGTCACTGACCCAGATGCGCGTTTGTTTTAGTACTGATCACGAGAGCGTTGCATGGACCACGATGCCCCTGAAGCCCGAGACCGTTCGAAAGGGGGGACACTATTGTTATGAAGTTATTTTCCTCGTTAAAGAAGCAAACAGAGGCGCGGATGCTTTCTTCAATGAACCCATATTGAAAAGCAATCTACAAAAGTGCCGAGGTCTCCATGATGAGACAAAGAAGGAACCACATAGCCCTGTGATTTAACATACACACAACCACAGTAGCTCACCTTCGGAGGCTCTCCAAGCTCAAGCGACGACGATATATAAACTAGCAGGCGAACCTGAACTTTGCAGTATGTGCTGGTCTGAATCCTACTGATCAGAGGATCCAAGAACATAAAGTGTAATAAACGGCAGCTCGTAGTTGTAATTGTACTCGATGTAATGCCTCCCTTTCATCTTACGTGCTCCTATTCATGCCCTGAGCTCTACACAGACCGGTCTTGGAATTCGCCAGTGCATAGCTAATGATCTTGGATTCCTCCAAACATTTTTTTCCTCCACTGCTATGACGTGGTATGCAACTCTTCGCTGTCCGAGCCATCTTTCACCCTCTTCGCATCTGGGCCAGTCATATCACCACCACTTGCTTTTTCGTGATGTAGCTGGTCCAGAGCACGCTTGTGCTTCAGCCGTGCGAGGGCGCGCTTCGTTAAACCAGCAGAAGATGATGGGACTTCGCCACACTCATCTTCTGGAAGTTCGTGGTTCAACCTCGGCCTCGTTCGTTCTATGCGGCCACCTAATTCCCCATCAGTGTTCTTAGGCAGGGATGATAGGTCAGCATAGAGATCAAGTGCCATCAATTCTGCTGCTGTGGCTGTTGGATATATTGTTACTTCGCTGCACAGACTGAACGAGGAACACGCAAACCGGGCAGTGGGCATATCATATTTAGGCTGTCAAGCAACGCTGAGTTACCAGTATCGACAAACTTCTAAGGGGATATCAGTGGATACCACAAACATTAGGGTATGATACATACTTGGTCAGTTATGGACCACTGAACGACTTGGACCAAGTTGCGGGAACATCCATCAGATACATCAGACGCTTTAGGGAAATCAGCATCGAGCAGGACCCATATTAGTCCTTCCAAAACAGTGAAGTCAATCACAGGCTTCCCGAAATTATGATGCCGGATATTTGTTGCATCATTAGCTTCGGATAAGATAAACTCGAAAATTGCAGATGCTCTGTAAAATAGAAGTTCCATAGTCACTCCTTTCTTGCCACCATGACGCTCACCCAAGTACACTAAACACGACATGGACTTGGCCCTCCGAGAGAAATGAGCTGAGTTTGTGAACGACCAAAGCCGTCGCTGTTGCGATGAATGTTTCACTTGAGCCTTCTTCCGAAAGCTTTTGATGCTCAGAATCCCCTGGTTCCGGGCTGGCATCACGTCGTCCTTCCTTCTCACTCATGCGATAATCTTCGTCTGGTGGTCCGTTTCTCCTGTTCTGTGGAGTAACCTGGATGAAAGGCTCGACTGCAGGGAGTATAGAGATACTCCGCCGTAAACACCCCGTCATCCAGTCCCAGATTTTTAGCTCAGGATCTCCTCCTCCAGAAATCAAGGTTGTAGGAGATAAAGCTGGAACATGGATGGCAGACACATATCTTGTGCATGTTAAACACAGACATGGTTATGCAGAAAATGCACAAGATCCTTACTTCTTGTGACCTAAGCAATAGCTCTCAATGACGTGGCCCTCAGGATACCAGCTAACTCGAATATGCTCATCCCGGTCAGCTGTGATGATGAATCTTTCACCCGGCGTAAGCAAACAGCTTGTTATCAGGGATGTATGGCCTAGCACAAGCTCTGCATTGGATGGGTTCTCGTGAGAAGCGAGCTTGCTGCTGAAGTTTTTTTCTTTCACCACTTCGTGGTCCATATCGAGGGTATATCTTTGAGGGGAATCAGAACTCTCAGATACTCTTCACCAGGTTCATCCCACCTAAAGACATCGCCAAATTTGTCGGCAATAAGAATGTCTGCACTACTAGTAAACCCAACGAAGGTTGGTTTTTTAGGGAGTTCGCTGAACAGTCCACGTCAAGGAAATATTTCGTGAAGTTCAATTGAATAAGCTCACCGGGAACTCTTAAGAGTAAAAGACTTTAGGTCCCATATCTGGAGCTGTTTATCATCGGTGGTAGTGGCAAGGTACCTGCCGTCTTGGCTCATTCCAGAACAGCGGATGGGTCCGCTGTTGACGAACGCGATCTCATCTTCCCCGGAAAGAGTTGCGGTTGAATGAAGAATGCATCCGTTTCTTCACGCTTGGTAACCTAATAGATAACAATGGTACGGGATAATACTTACTGCGCGTCTAAAACCTGGATATGGGGTCCCGACAAAACCACGATGTGTTGGGGATGAATGAATAATTTCGTGTGGGGGTACCGAGGCATTATTAGAAGTTGGAGGTACTTGGAGCTTGCCAGTATGACTAATGAATTTATTCGAAGTGTATGTACGAGTGTTGTCGTGCAACTACACCTAGACTCGCTCCTGGCACTTCAAGATGCATCCAACGTTGGCCTGTCTATCAAAAGCGTCGCGACGCGCTTTGACACCCAAGCGTGGTAACAAGGACTTCTACAAAGGCATGTCTTCTCAGGTCTAGCCAATCCGCGTTGCTTGACGAGCGCAAACTTTAGGCACCCGCCAGGCCGCACTCCCAGGCGGGCACCGCACAGGTGCTCCAGGCCGCTTCGTCATTCGCGGCACGTCAAAATATCGCCTCCTTGACGAGAAAGTGCGTGTTTTTGTTGGACCAAGTATTGAGGAGATCACGCAGAGCGAAGTACGTCTCTCCCCTCGTCCACGACGCGACACATGGCTAAAACACCAGCTCGTTTTTTTTAAATACCTTTGCCACGGAAATTAATCACGAAAAAACTCATAACGAACACGAGCAGTTGAAGCCATACGTGCATGTGGCAACCAAGTTATCTGGTCAAGATCGCCGAGATGCCCAACTCCTCGTTCCTATCCTACCAGGGACTATAGTCAAACATTGGAGGCGGAATGCTGAGGCAGCATTGTTGGAGAAAAATTCAAAGGTAGACCAACAGTCAGAAGCACGGGGGCAAGCGTAGATGGCAGGATGACACATGGCATTAGTGACATGCGGGAGTCGATGCACTTTTGTGAGTGTTCATTGCACCTGCTGCCATCTCCATATATGGTTGCTGATGGTGCCCTTCGGTTTTCCTCTGGTGCAAAGCTATGTACACGCTAGAGTCTCTGAGTATAATAACTACGACACGCTGGGTGCTGATGACTACTCCTTAGTCAAATTAGAGGCGGTCCACCATTCTGTGCATCATGTGAACGGTGGCATCGTTGCCAGCAAGTATGCAACGTGCAATCATGTCCGTCTTCATGTGCGCAGAAAATTTACCGCGGTTTCAAACTTGGGACGTCGGCTTCCTTTAACAACACAAGTTCTTTCAGCTGATCTCGGGGACCAGCCATTCATAAAGACAAGCTTGATCTGTCACCATGCTCAATGATCTTTTGAGCCTTCGCTTTCCCCACCTAACATTTTCATCTTAGTCAAACTCCCACCGCTGTCGCATTTCTAGGTGATCTTGGAGCGAACAGTTCATTGGAGGTATCGCAGTGATTAACGCAACCGATTGTCACACTGCATACACCCCTTTCCCTCATTGCCATCAGCTTCACTTTTATCTCACCAAGGCCTTGACTCAACACATAATCCATCACATCAACGCTCCATCCAAAACTGTCTGCATATAATGGATTCATGGTTCTTGATCTTGATGTATTCGATAAGCGTCGCGCTTCTTCTTTCGCCCGCCATCCTCGTCCACCTGAACCCATGAGGTGTTGCTCCCCGCTCAGTGGCACCGCACCTGACAGGTTTCACGGCCCCCTATCTCTGTAAGTCGGTTCGCAATCTTTCCTGATGTTACATATCATTTCAATCCTGTCTTGTTATGCAGGGAATGCTCACCACAGATAAGACACCATGCCGAGCAAGATTTTGGTGGGGTTGTCAATCACTGAGCCGGCCCATCCCACAAAATTCCAGGACCTTTATCAGTCCCTGATGCTCCAATTCAGGCTCGATTCCAGAACATGATATATGGAGCGATAGCTGGGGACGATGGCACCATTCGCCTCGTGGAAGCAACCGGCGGCCTGCCGTCCTCAATGTTTCGTGTATGCGCAGTCGCGCTGGCATTGCGCGTCTTTATCACCTGGGACTGATCCGATCTCGTTTTCCGGCGGAAGTAAGAAAAGGTGTCAGGATCAATAATTGCTGTCTGTTCTCGGGAACAGTCCGGACCTCGACAGCTTAGTCTAGGATTAAAAACACTGTGGTCTTAGGACGGTGGGTGAGTAGATCTGTGCACGAGTCTTGGTTTCTGCGACTACAATCCTCATGCATCCCGTTATTTGGTACACGATATATCCTTCTCGGTTGTATTCGACGTTGCACGTGTGTCCGATCTGTGGACGCGGCGTGGACGTAACCTGGTATATATACGACATATGTATGTGTCTTAAATGCGAACGTGGCAGGACGGCCGCCGGATGCGGTCAGGTAAAACTGGTTGACAAGTAGAACGTCGGCCGTGGACCGGGTTATGATGTAGGTTTCCAGAATACAGGAGACATTGTCACACTAGGTCGCTTTCAAGCTTGTGTATGGGACCCCCAGAAAGGCCTCCCGAATCCAGGCAGAAACTGCGACTCCAATTCGATCGGCAAAATATTCAACTTCCAGATGGCCTCCTCCGGAAATGTCATGAGCATAAGTACGTACATGACATCATCATTATGTGTTTAGACCACCCCGCGACTGTCCACAAAACTTATGAAACTTTACCTTGAATATCGTGGCGATGCAACCACAGTGACTTCCCAGGGTTCCAGCTTTTCCGTCATGGCACAAACACGGCCTCTTCTCTTCACGCACGAGAGTGATGGAAGCGGCTGGCAGCCGTGACTTTATTTATGGGCACGGATGCACACACCAGTCATCTCTTAGAAAGCGAATGGAGTTATCCCAGACCGTCATGCAGCTGCTGGCATAGTCGCGAGCGCCCGGCACGAGGTTGGTTCGGTTGATGCAGGGGTAATTGATTTGGCTATGAAAATCGCTTGAATCGATTTGTCGCGAAGCTTTTCTGCCGAAATGGATGATACGTTCTCATACATAAGCCCCTTATCTTACCGCGTATCCGAGAGGGACTCGCCAGCGAGGTGTGTTGGGGTGCCAGTGGCAGACAAAGAACTGGTGGCATAAGCACAGGGTCGACAATGCCCACCAAGTGAGTCGAACCACACGTCTTGATTGCTATATAGACCCAAGTGAAATCTAAATCTACATCAGTACGGATCTTTTAGCAAAGAGGTAAGTAGATACACACGTAAATAATTGCTGGGAGTATTTTATAAGCAAGACGTGGGGATATAATGAGACCCAAGATATATCCCCTGTGCGTATCCCTACCGAAGCTCAGTCATTATGGTTAGACACTGAACGACCGTGTTGCCTCGTCCTGACAGGGTGGGGCCCCTGCGTAAATGAACGAAGGCGCATCACGCGACGTGACCCTATGTTTTTGCTAAATTTAGATTTCGTCGTTTGTTTCTTAGTGGACATATTCCTTAGCCAATCAGACGTGACGAAGGTGGATAACCGTCTTGGAAGGCCTACCAGTTCGGCCCAAGCGGGGTTATTATTGTAAAAGACACCAGGGTCGAAACGGGAGAATTTAATCGTAAGGCCCATAGATATATGACTAGTACGTTACATGGAGCGTTGTGGTCTGTGGAATGATGGCGACACGAAAATGGAAATCTGGATCAATGTTACATAGATGCCAATACTAAAGCTCAAGAGTGGAGCATGACGCGTGACGGATGAGTCCGCTCCAAGGTTGTCATTAGATGCTCCCTCCCTGATGGTGTGGCCAATGGATTATTTAGGGCTGAGGTTGATTGGACGAGAAGGAATAGCCGAGGAGCTCGGCAATGAAAAATGTGCGAGGGCAGCGGATAAGTTACCACCGGATAATGAGAACTACGTTTGATCCGACACGGCAGGTCCACTTCTGTCGTCCCAAGGCGGGTTTTTCGCGCAATTGGTTACAGGCACAAATGCATGAAAATTTGCATGCTTCAAGTTGAGGGAGAAGTGCACGACGTCCTCTGACCATGGCCATTCATTTGCATGTCGCCACAGAAGAGGATCTTCCGGGCTGTACGCCAATGTCATCGACCGATGCACAGATAATCACGCACCATGTCCTACGCTAGCCAACAAAATGAACAGACGGTTCCCCAGGCAAACCCATTGAATAGGCTGAACCTGTTTACGTCAGTGCCCCTTGCTTGGACATTGAATGGTGAGTGAGCATTGGATAGGCCGCTTTAGTGCACAATCCACCATGATGCAGTTAGACACTGTGGCAAGCCTTTCATGGACCTTGCTTGCCTGCTATCAATCTTGGTCGAATAAGCAGTATAAACCTTGCAAGTATTATCGGGGTCGAGTGGAACATTGACTTAATGACAAGACGCGCTTTATGTGCCTCATTGGCACACCGTTACCGTATGCACACTACAATGGAGCATAGCCATAGCGAAGGTAGACTTTGCAGTGGATGGGCAGACTGGGAAGCCAGATCAGAGACACAATAAGACTCGATTCGGGTCGTCCAATACCACAGGAACTACAAACGAGCCAAAGGAACTGCGGGAGGCCAGATCCATCTAGGTGGTCATATAAAGCCGGTAAGGTCACGGTGGCGGCTGATAGATGACATTGTCTCCAGTTTGGGCCATATCTCTCCCACTAGTGGTCAATTTTTGTTTGTCATTGCCACAGACAATTTGGAAGGGCCGCAAGGAAGTCGAAGAGTGCCCGCAAGAACGACCGGTCCGTAGAAGCAGCTCGAAAAATGAATTTCAATGATGGACCAACTGACCTCGAGAAGAAAATGGCGTTGAGACTCTGTTACCATTTTGGATATGGATATGAAAGGGGGCGATGAAGCAGGGCACGGGGGGAAGTGCGCACGACCTAAAATGGATGCCTTTGACGGGAATGAAAGCATGGACAGAAAAGTCCAGTGGAATGTCGACAAGGTGATGACCTAGAACGACTCCCATGAGCCTAGAGACTGGGAGGGGGAGGTGGGGTACTCATTACATATGTCAGCATCCACAAGGTGTTTGTACGTAGCCACCTGTAACGATCGGCGACACGTTTCTTGGCTGCGGTCGCCTAAAGGCCACATGAATTTAAAGGCCGTGCCATTCGCTGGCCCAGCGTGAGCGGCAGCTTCACTCGGATCTGAGACTGTGGGTTGGGTAAGTATGTATATGTGAACCTGGCTGCCAAGTTCCGCCATTCGATCAGAACAAAAAAATACTACAAAAAAAAAGGGTTCATGTACTCACGGAGAAAGCCCATTTCAAGATCCTAAGTTTGAACAGCGCCGGTGACCCTTGCAAGTCAAGCCGACACTACCAAATAAAACTTTCCACACTACCATCACACTCACCACACTGTCGGGCTCTTGCACAAGAGGCTGGCGACAGCAACCTTGACGACGAGAACATGCCTTTCGAGCGGTATTTGCGTGATGACCATACTTACTACTACCAGGACCATAGGCGTGCCTACGACGTCCCAGAAGGCTCCCACCGTAGTCGACATCCGCACTTAGTACCAGAGCGTACCCACCACTATCATCCGCATGCCGTCCAGTTTCAGATCCCCCAATTCATGTTGGATGGCCCTCCTACGCTTGCACCGGGTGGTGGTGCAGAGGTACTCCCAGCAGGTCTCCTCGATAGCACTGGCCCAGATTCGTTCGCATCATCCTGGTTCGCGAACAACGGATTTTCACTGTACGTCGTCCTTTTTTTTCCAGTCCTTTTTTGTGCTTATCCACCCTCCCAAGTTTCCACTCTGCCCTAATCTCAAAACACTCTAATACGGGCTTGACACTCCCCTTTAACGAGCCACAATGCATCCCCCCTAGTTTCCACCCCAATCTTACATCGACTGTGGATTCACGGCGGCAGCCACTTCTAGAATCTTCGCTCTCCCTCGACGCTACTCACACTACTTCCCCATCATCATCTACGGGTTCCTTCGATCCCGCGTCATATTCGCACTCCAGTGCCCTAGCGCCGGATTCCACACCCTCGCACCCCATCACTCTACCGCCCACGCACTCAATATATTCCGCGTCAGGATTCGACGTTCTTTCGATTCTCTCCAGAGTAGTGGACCGACCAAATGCTACTGTCCAGCTTGGTCCGGTTGATCTTTCATGTTCATTCGTTATCGTCGACGTGAGACGATTCGACTGTCCCATTGTGTACGCTTCTCCCACGTTCTGCCATCTGACGGGGTATAGCGAGCAAGAAGTACTTGGACGTAATTGCCGCTTCCTGCAGTCCCCAACTGGTAGCGTCACAAAAGGGGAACCTCGTTGCTTCGTATCCCCAGAGGCCGTCTCCTATATGCAAAAATCGCTCGCTTCGTCTAAAGAATGCCAGACGACTCTTGTCAACTACAGAAAAGGTGGACAACCCTTTATCAATCTTGTTACCGTTATCCCTCTCCGTGGTGGCGTATATAATGTGCCCGAAGAAGCTGATGAAGTCGTCTACCATATCGGTTTTCAAGTTGACCTCACCGAGCAGCCAAATCGGATACTGGATAAACTGCGGGAGGGGTGCTGCTATAACGGCTCCTGGGGAACGAGTATCATTTCCAGCAGTGCTGGGTCTCCTGGTATGAGTCATGGTTTGGGTCAGCTGGCTCAGGCCCAAAATATGACGAATATCGGAACCAAGGGGGGAAGGCACGGGCAAATGATGAGCATAGCAGTCTCGAAAGGGTTGAGAAGTCTCATCGCCGATACGACGTTCACGGATTCGGTACCGATCTCGACGGGGACGAATATGTCTGGCCCGACCAGCGCGCCAAGTGGATCGCTGGAGCAATGTAGCAATAGGACAGTGCCCCTCACGATGCTCGTAACGCCACCATCTAACACCACTTCTATGAATCGCATCTCAGCTAGCGGAAATACGACGGCCGGGTCGACTCCCATTTCCTTATCCCCATCCCTTTCGCTGCTGCTCCTTGAATACCTCCCAGATTTCTTACTCGTGTTATCCTTGAAAGGCGCCTTTCTCTATGTTGCGCCTTCGGTCCGGCTGGTTCTAGGTTATCAGCCAGAGGACTTGGTAGGTAGGAGCATATCGGACGTTTGTCATCCCGCAGATCTGGTGCCTCTTATGAGAGAGTTGAAGGAGGGGAGTGTGAGCGGACTCAATATCGCAGGAACCAGTGAGTTGGGCTCTTCGATGACGTCCAATCTTGTCCCGAAATCAGTGGATCTACTCTTCCGTGCTCTACCGAAAGTGTCGACATCTTCTCCTTCACAAACGCGAGAGGCATCCATTCAGCAGGGTGACTTCCAGCCTTCACAGCCATCACTCTCGTCGTCAGTATTGCCGGAGACACAGCGTTCAGATGATCCGTCAGGTGAGGCGACACCACCATATGTCTGGCTCGAGTGTCGTGGCAGGCTCCACGTCGAACCAGGCAAGGGACGAAAAGCGATTATACTCTCTGGTCGTGCCCGATGGATGCCCATTGTGCGGTGGAATACCGTTCACAAGGCAGGCAGCTTTGGTAGTCGCTGGCGGTTTGGAAAGGATACTTCTGAAGGTTCAAATATAACGGCAGGTGCGGCATTCCGCTCGCCCGTTGGTTGTAGAGTCTGATCACGTTCACTACGGTTTTCAGGTTCAAGACTCAGCGAACCGTCTCCGGCACCTGGCGCGCCATTGAACAATTCTCTGGAATTTTGGGCATTGTTATCGTCTCAGGGCACGTTTCTTGTTGCCTCTGCGAGTGTGAGGGACGTACTGGGGTGGGGAACGAGCGAAGTGATTGGGAGAAGTATCTGGGCGATGGTGAGGGACAGTCGGAATGGTATGAGAGAATGTGTCGAAGCTGAACTGGCCAAGTTGGATGACCCCGAGGTACGTGTCTCCCGTTACTTTACTTTCCATCGAGGTTCAGAAATTTATTCATTTTTCCCCGTGGGTGGGCATAGAAGGCCATCCTTGACCCTCCACCGACGGTGGTGATGACGTCGCTGGTGCATCGAAAATTTTACGCGATACCCGTGCGGCTTGTATTTTATCGCACGCCCCGATCCGGCATGCATTCGCCTTCATCGTCGTCCAAGGGTATTTTCCCGACGCCGCTCATCCATCCGCTGAACAATCCATTGTGTCCCATCGTATGTCAGGTTACTGTACTGTCAGAGGTCGAGTACCAGCCGGGGGACCACGCCGATACTGGTCGTGCATCCAGCAGGGCGAGCGTTGAATTTGTCGCCAGGGATGACGACGACGGATCTTTGACGCACCCATCGAACGCCTCGCTGTTTGAGGAGCTGGAGACAACCCGAGGAACAAGCTGGCAATACGAGCTTCAGCAACTCAAATTTGCGAACCAACGACTGCAAGAAGAAGTGACCGCCTTGGAAGCGAGTGTTAACGCTGGGTCGTCTTCGAACGCGCAGGGTGCTGCAAGCTTTAGCGCGGGCTATTCGCCCTCGTCTACCACTGCACTTGCTGCCCCGCAACTACCACAAGCACCGCAGATGCATTATACACCATTAATGCATCCGACACTCTCCACATCCCTACCCTCTCTACACCCGCCCAACAGCTTACACGAACCAGATCCACCGTCTTCAGAGTGGTCGTCTCTTGCTGGTGCAAACGGGCAGGGAACGAGTTCTCTCAAACGATCATGGCGCTCCGAGAACGGACCAACGACATGATTTTGTACCTCGTGGGCAATCATCCTTCGCAGGTTGTTAGTCGCATGGCGAGGACGGATG
>JBBPUI010000811.1:0-15091 GCA_038094615.1 Heimioporus aff. retisporus | reverse complement strand
AGTGTTTCCCGGAAAACGGCTTCTACAAAAGGCAATGCTGGTCGATCTTCTGTGCTGGGCAATCTATCTTGGTCAACGACCCCATCAATTTCTGCTTGGGCTTTCTCCTGCACTGCTGGGTTTAACATGGTAAGCAAGAAGAATGTCATCAGGACTGAGTTGGATTGTTGCAGTTCACTGGTGATCACAATGAACATGGAGACATGGCATCACGTACTGTCTCCGATGCGGCTAATGAGTAGAAAAAGCAAGTAGGCAAGGGACATGAGAAGGTGCCTGGGCGTCATACCCAAAAATGCGCTTCCGGACGCTTCTTTGAGTGCTCATATCCACGATTTATCAAGAGATATCCCCTTCTCCCCTACCTCTTGCAGTGCATCGTAGATCATTGAGGCCGAGGTACGACCACTCGACTAGCATACACGACTTTCAGCGTGCTGCATACATGCTCGAGAAAAGATGATTATATACCATGTTTTCTATAGCGTGTGCGAAAGGGCGTTCAAGATAGTGCCTTGACAACCCGCGTGCGACTGCCATCTTCTTCTTGAATGACATGCCAGGAAACCAGGATGGAAGCAGTAGTACTTCCGAAGGATTGCTCTGTGATCTGACAAGGGACTGATAATATCGTAACTCACAAAACGGAAAGGCGCCAACTAAAACGGAGACGTCGGGGCGAACAGCGCGTTAAACAATGCTCAATGCGTTTGCCACGATGTCGAGGACTTCGTTCCTTGAAGCTGGTGGATCATAATCATATGCACAGTTGAGAATGGTAGATGCGGTATATCTAGTTGAAAAATGGGTCGGGTCAGCCACAGTACTGGCATAGTACATCTAACAAACACCTGAATACATGATCGTCGAGTTTGTTTGGATTACCCGACAGCTGTTGAAGGAGATGGCATGCTTTGTGACGTTGATGAGGTATGAATCTAGAAGCAGCCTCGAGCCGGAATGACTGATGGAAAATTTTTCTGTGCAGCCGCCATTGATCGCCATAGGGCAACAGCGCGGAAAGGAATTCTAAATCACATCTTGAAGTATAGGCTGAGATCAGGAGTAAGGTGAGAAAGAAAGCCTAACAATTCACTCGTGATGAGAAACGGACGGTCTGAATAGTTTCGGGACCGACTCTCGAGTTGGCCCTTTGCGACATTTTTTTCTGAATTAATGATGATTTCCTTTCCAAATAATCAGACAGACATCAGATTTGCAGATATCCAGGACCAAATTGTACCTGGGCACACCATAAGTTCGGGCCTATTTGGCACACGTTCTCCATAGGGCACTTGTTTCAACTCCTATAATGGTGCCGACCCACTGGAACCCAGGGGGGCCAGAAGGGAGTTGGTAAGAGAGTTGTTTGGTGTGAGCATCGCTCCAGGTATATGATGCCGTAGAACATCCTAGAGCGATGCCAACTGTAGTTACCTGTTCAAACATTGCACAGGTGATGCGGTTATGGTTGGGTAGGGAAGCAAGCTTCACTCGCGAGAGTCCAATGCCAGATATACAGAACTGTGACAGAACTTAATGTAAAGCTAGCTGGAGTTGCCCATTCAGACATTGCAGGGGTGATGCAATAACGGCGGGGAATCAAAGGACGCACAAAATATGAGGGGACCAGTCTGATGAAGCATCATCCGGATTCCCATTCAAGCCCTCACTATCACAATCACTCAATTACTAAAAATATTACATAGCAGGGGTTGGCAACACGCTCGAAAAGATCTCTCACCTGGTACCCCCGGACGAAGGAATGAGACTTGTCACTTCCCTGACAGGCAGTGATGGCGACAGCAGGCCGGATCATGATGAATAACTCTGACTTGTAATAAGGGAACAATCCGTTTCGTGAGTGATCCGAATACTGCCAAGTAGTATTGAAAATTTACCATCATCAATTGCAAATCGTCGACTGTCATGCGACAGCAACAGGACAAGAACAAGGATGACAGTTGAGACGACCGCTAGAAAAGACAGTACTTACTATTTCCTTGCCTCGAGCATCGAGGTGATCATTGGAAAACTTTGAATCCTCTGTTAGGCTGCCTTTATGCCTACTTGCACCAGGAGGATGGTCTTGGATGTGCGCAATATACTATAATATCAGTTGAGCATCATGGATCGGGTACCTGACACTTATCGTCGAAGACGATTGCTGATCACCGACTCCTCAAAACAAAAATATAAATATAAAAAAAATAGGTGACAATTCAAGCCTGAAAGCCATTCTGAGATTTCCATTTGTGATGGACCGGCGATCAAGAACTTGAGCCCGGCCGGTCCACAATGGGGCGCCTTCCCCCATTCAACGCAGGAAAGTGGTATCCAAACCACAGAGCCAGAGCATTTAAACATCAGGCTTCACTTTGCCTATCAATGATCAAATTTGGATTTGGGATGCAAGTGTCTTGAAAAAAAAAAAAAAGTAAATAACTCCAGTCGAGTAGATGCGAGACTGGCTGTAGCTACCTGTGAAAAATGTAAATAACTATGCTATATCAGTACGAGAGTGACGAATCGAAACATATAGCTTACTTCCAGTCGAGTAGATGTGAGACTGGGGGAAGCGAGAACGAACGGAACGGTAAACTAAACCTAAGCCTTGCCATAACATACTTATCCCGGGGGCAACTCGCGCTGGATCGGAAGCCTAACTCGCTGAAGGTCCATAATACGAACAAGTGGATACTACGATTCCACTAACCAGACTCGCTCGTCATCTTCAAGCCTCATTTAAACCAGGATAGGTATGTAGCAGGCCGGAACACTCTAGGAAATAAAAATTGCCAGATCTATCACTTCATTTAAGTCGCATGGAGATGTCTGACACACCCGAATGGCTGTGAACCCAAGGGGTAAATGCGCAGTATGCAGAGCGAGATTTATCAACAACATGCTGCGCATGCCTCTGCCGTATAGATTCGACTAACCAGGGATAACAAAAGCTCCGCTTGCGATGAAATGGGCGGTAAGCAAAAATGAGCAAAGAAGTGGTAACGTGACCGTGGCAGCCGTCCTGCGGTGCGGTGGCGCCGAACAGCCCATTGGTAAAGCGACCACATTACTCACTAACCCAAGCACCAATTTGGCTGGGGAGTTGGGCACTGGATAGGGAGTGCCCTTGGCAGGACTGAAACGCGTTGCGATATGATCCAGGATATCCACATGCATGGCCGCTGGCGGATGAGTAATGCTGAAGGAGGGTCGCGGCCCTGTGTGGCTCCATGTGGCGCGTTGTGCCAGCTCCACGACGTTGGCGCGAAGCAACTCACCAACTGGCAGGATCCGGAATGCGGTCGGATCGACATCCATCGGAATCGGAATCGGGGAAAGAGTTGCGCAACTTGTGGTCGATTTGGCAATAGGTGGCAAGTGCAAGGCAACACTTTTCTAACCCGTGCCTCACAAGTACGGTCTCGCCCGGCCAAAACAGTTTTTTGTCTTGCTTTATGGTGCTGGAAGCCCGGACCTGCCTTACGACACCGCGGAGTGTCGCCTTTCATGTCCGTACCTGCGAAATAGAAGCGGACTCAGCGGTGGTCTCGGGCAGACCGGTGACCTAGGCCACGGCGGTCTAAGCTTCATTACTTAAACTGATTGTAATGCTCTCAAAGGTATTCGTTCGTTGCGGATGCTGAACAACTTTTAACGGGACCGATGCAAGCAGCAGAAAGGCAAGACACCAGAGTTGTCAGCGCCCTCGGACCGCCCTGTCTTGTCCGCAAGGTTTATTGAAAAGGTGAGCCACACCCCTCGACAAAGTTTGACAACCAGGCATGGAATTCAAATATGGAAAAGAACCCTCTGGCACAGCACCACATGCGCCACGGTCCATCAGCTCAACTCTTCTTCCGAGGGCCCTGACGGAACCTGCGACCCGCGACCCTTTCGGATCCTCCGATTCTTTTTTCCCCTCATTTTTTGGATATGCCTGGGAACCGCTTGCGGTCGGGAATGTGATCCTCGATTCATTGTGGTTGCAAGTTGGGATATCATATTTCCCCTTCTTTGATTTGAATTTCGAGCAAGGCACGAGGCGCCGATGTCGGTAGGGCCGTGCCGATTCTGAACCACACCCGTCGACCGTTGAGCGTATACATCCAACTAGCACGTTCGTGGTCCTCGGTAGCCCGGATCAATTGCAAGCCCGACCACCGAGTAAGTAGCATATTAGCATCTCAGCGGTTGCTATTGTCATCTACGTTCCTTTCCGTTATCATCGCGTTCCCGGTGACGTTGACCTGGCGGCATCCGAGCTGTCACTCGGCGTCACGACAATCGCTAATCTCCTCTGTGCGTCGCACTTGACAACACACAACACCCACTTTGGGTCGAGGGGGTTTATTTTTTCGAGCTAAAAATGAAACCAATTGTCATCCTTTTTGTTTTACCACGTACGACGCAATTTCTTGGCCAGCACCCTGGAACCGACGCGCCAACGCCTCGGGCTCCAAACAGCGCGCCTGCCGCTTGCCATGAGCGCAAGTTCCGAGGACGCCCATCCACATGACTCAACATGATTTCGTACAGGTCTGCATTTTTTGGCAGCGCGGTCGCCTCATCGAGCCATTCGACCCTGATCCTGATCACGCCATCATGCACCGGATTCTCGGACGAGCTGGAGCAGACACACATTTGCAACGCCTCGGCATGTGTGGCGACGCGATGGCAAGAGTCGCGACTGGCATCTAATCGATTATCGCATCACTTTGGCAAAATTTGATTTTATCTTTTTTACATTGTCACATTCCCCCACGGACCTACTGCATACACGTTTGCTCCGAATGAGACGAACGGCGACACGCCAAACCTGCCATGTTTCAAGTTTATCGATGTCGCCGAACATATCGCCATGAGTTTCAAGCGGACAAAGCCCACGAGGCGCCTGTCGGGGATTTGAGATTATCGACAATCACGGATAGGGAGAGGTGTCAATGAGTTCACGAATAGCCCAAGTGAATATTGTATGTGGGATCCACAGCTAGTGAATACATGGAAAGCTTACAATTAAAACCGAATTCTAGGATGCCGAGATTGCTTCAAAGCTCAGGTATCAAAATGGATGCGGGGTTAAAGCTGTGCGAGTGGAATGAAGGGAATACAAAGAAGGGAACGGTGGACCAGCCATGAGGAATGTGGTGGATGGCGGGAGATGATGTGGCTTCTCCGGACACCGACCCCAACCTGGGACCTGTACGGTGGCAGACGAGTGCCGATGTGACAGGGTTGCGTGGGTTTGATGACGCGGGTGATGTGTAAAATAGTGAGGGCATTGACGTGTAACACGCTGGGGAGAGGACTGCTGCGTGCGACCGCTCGAGGCGGCACGATCGATGATACCACGGGAATACAGACGGACGTGGGACAATCATCGACGCCCAAGGTATCGCCAGTACACGGCGTTTGGAGGCTTGTGTGGAAGGACGAGTGAGTCACCACGTCAGCCCAAGGTGGCACAGAACATACCGAAGTGGACGGAGTTGAATAGTCTTGAAATGGCATCAGAAAGCAATGTCAGGATGGGGTAGGGAGAGTGACATACGGGCCTGAATGCATTCCCAGACGTCTACGCCCCGGCCTTTGGCATCCCAAGTGCCGCATTGAGAAGAAAGGGGCCAGTGCACATTGATGTCCCATATCGTGGTGGCATTTTTGATGACGGGAGCGGGCATTGTTGACATCTGCATGGAAGGCAAGGGAAGCGAACGTGCAGTTGGGGGAGAAGGAGAATGAGCGGAGGCAAAATCCGGCGGGAGGCAATGGGTCGAATTTATACGGGATCACGGCTAGCGATACCGAATTGGAGAAGAAAGGGAGCCATGGCAGTGACATCAGACGACACAGCCCCTGAGACATTAATCTAATTGCCTGTTTGGGATACTTTCGTACGAAAATATTTACACTACCGTTGTTCCCCGCATGCCACGCAGCGTCGGACACGCCCACAGACAGAGACCCACCACCGCCGGCGTCGAGTCGAGCTGTCACGGAAACGAGCTGAAACCCGGTTCTGCGCCAAGCTGCCCTGCGCTTCCCGAAATCGGCACCTTCGTCCCCCGCGATTGGTTACCAAAGAAACGACGTCATGATCCAGATTCAACTCCAGCTCGTCCCTCCAAATCATGAGAACGAGCTCGATCTAATTTTGATCATCGTCCACCGAATGCATTATCATCATTGGCTGGCTTGCCACACCCAACCTCTGCACCCGCACCAACCACCCACCGCTGACGTAAGCTAAATCTAGAACCAGTTGGTTGCTGCTCGGCTGCCATACGGCTTAGAGCCCGGATACCCGGCGTAGCGTAACCAGCACCCCAACTCACAATGTATCGTCGTTTTTTTCCACCTGCGGAGATAGACAGATCCGTATGTGAGATGAAACAGAGATCGTGTGTGCACCCTTGGCATCGTCACCGGATTCACCTGGCAAAATAAGCCAGAACGTGCTCCACGAGCCTTCCTGTGTCATGCACAAACCCATGATGCGGCAACTTCGAAAAAAATGGACCGGCTCCGCGGCCAGCCACAACGCGGGATTCTTCGGCCAACGACCTGAACGCGTTCTGCATCTGTCTGCACCGATCACCTTGCCGTCCGGCAGCTCGTTGGTAGGTCACCGTCACCGGCCGCTTTGGTGGCTCGCAACGATTAATCGTTCATGTCCGTCTCCATTCTCATTCATTCCGAGGACAGCTCCGGGAGGACGTCCCTGCGAAAAATGGATGGCAGCCGACTGAATGAAATCAGCCCAAGTCGGCATGCAAGCCTCAATCCATCAAATTCCGACATTGTTCTTGCAATCAAACCGCTTTTGCACACCACTAGGTTGGCATTGGGCCCGAACGATACATACATAATTCATCACCCCAACGCAATATCCTGTCTTTCCTTTTGCTTGCCGTACATGCCCATCGATGATCAGTCGCCAAAGATCTTCCTATCCCAGAGATCGCTTACGGATTTTGTCAATCACGTGTGAGCCGCTCGGTTTGCCTGCCCTCCAAGGCCGTCATGGAAACCGACCGGCGTGTTTCCTGTCTCGGTGAGAATGTGCGGCGACTCGCGAACTGCAACCGATTCGAAAGGTGGTGGTTCACAACCAACTCACCATGAGTGTGATCGGTTGCATAGATTCGCCGGTCGAGTCAACTGTCGGCGAAGCCCATTCAAACCCGATTCCATGGAAGCAATGCCTGGGCGCCAAGGAACGCACCCCAGTTCCTGAGCAACGCACTGACAAACTTGGTGTAGTGGGAGTCGAACTTTCCACATATAAGGTTCCTATTTCCTCGGGACGTGCTTATGTGAGCCCATGAGTAACAGCGCCAAGATAAGCACACAGCTGATCGCATGCCCACTTACCCCAGATGTAAGGCTCAGTCCGCCGGGGGAACGAGTGAACGGGAAGAATCTCGCTTCGTGTGGGTAATGCAGCTTGGCCGGTGGAACGAAAGGAAGATCAGCGATGTGATTTCCGGACACGGCGAAACCCAGTCCGTCCACGCGAGAAACCGAGCAATACGTTTGGGATGCATCGCTCGAAAACGTTGCTGCATCTTGCACACGTAACTTTTCATGGGTATAGCACCATCCAAACATGCGGCGAGGTCTCGAATTGGCTTTTTGCAACATGCAGGACAAGGAGCCCTGTTTTAGGCCGACAAGTGGATGCGGACAAACTAGAGCCGGGGACCGCCCGTCAATTCTCAATATGTGATTCCGCTGTCGTAGAGTGGGGAAATACTTTTGGCATCCCCCACACAAGTGAGGGCTATTCAAAAATGCCAAACTCAAGCTTCTTTTTTTTTCACATCGATGCGTCACGGAAATTCGGTGTTTGATACGGGTTGTAGGGCATTGTGCGGGGAACGACAAAATTAATAACACTCGATATGACTTGATGATTGCGCCACAATGGTTTGAGGGCTGCCCAGAGTCCTTTCGTATTGCATACCCACGTCAAGTGGACCCGTCAGGGTAGCTTGAGCGGGAAGTTTCAATAGAGTTTTCGCTGAGCGAGATCTGTACAAGCGACAGGTTTTGAGCAGCACAACGCGAAAACCCGACAAGAATAGACAAAGTCGTTACCTACACGTTGACATACGTTGCACACACCGCCCAGTTCGAGACGCGTTCTGATCTGATCCAAGTGTGGGCAAGTTGCCGTGAGAACGAACCCTAATAGTGAGACTGTAACAAACTTCGTACCCTCTTTCAAAGCGATCCGCGTTTAGCTCGTTTAGGCCGCTCAACGAAAATTCTCAGCCTTGCCTTCTGTCTCCATAATCGTTTGCAGTTTCCATTGGCTCGAGGCTAGCCTCGTGTTGCGCCCGAATTAACGAGCGTATCGGAGACAGTCGCAAAGGCGCGGTTGAACCGAGGAGGATGCACCAAAAAGCGGTTCGTGTTCCGCGTGCTCTCTCTGATTGACACGGAGTGTTCCGAGCTAATACTTGTCTTGATAGCTCATGCGTATAGGTGGGCTGGTCCTCGCGGGTGGTGCGAGCTTTTTGTACGTCAAAAAGGTGTTGAATGATCGACGCAGACGGCGACACGAGGAAGAGGATCAGATATACACCCGAGAACAGCCTCGTCAACACGGTTCGTACAATTGTGCTCTGCTCGCTTTCTGACTTGTCCCTTCTTGATTCACCCCAAATTTTGCTTTTACATGGATCGATCGTCGACACAATAGACTCAGCATCTCCTCGAGATCAATCAAACCAGCAAGCCAAGGTCTGACATACCGGTTGTTCTCTTTTCCTGTCAGTGTCTATCAACGAATTCCGTTTGACTATGCCTGGAACTGCCCTGTACCACAGTACGTCCACCGGGTCGCCGACCTCGCAATACTTTGGTTGGCTTCTCATTAATCTCCTACAAGCCCCTTCCCTGGTGACTTCTGGTAGCAGGGTCTTGTCGATTTGTTCCTTATTTGTCCAGGACCTGATTCCGATTACAAAGCCATATTATTTGGACCCACCGTTGCCTGCAACGAAAAGGGGCTGCTGTTTCAGTGATTTGGCGACGATTACACTAGAAGGACCGCGCCACGGTATTCCGGATAAGTATATGCGATCATTTCACATCGTACACGTGGTTTATCACATGAGTCATTCATCTTCAGACACCAATTGTTATGGTGGCCACGACTGCCGTCCGTCGCGGATGGATGGGTTACTTCCGGCCAGCTCATGCTTCATCACCGCCCGCGGGGTTAATACCCCCGAGATAACCATCGCGTATTTTGCTGGCGGTATTAAAGGCACGAGGCCTTGTTTTTGCCCAGTTTCCAATCCTAAAAGGGATCAAGTGGGGGATGTCTGATCGTGATGGCGATGGGGCAACGCTGTCTCCTTTGTGAGGTCGCCAACGACGCAGCCCCGAGGTCTCTGCGTTCGGGGGAGGCATGTGGTACGCGTACGGGATGAGCGTTGGTCGTCACTTTCGACCATACAGCTGTATACATGCAGCTGGCACTTCGTCCCTACCAGGACGCATGCGTGTCATGTGTCGAGTCCAGCGGACAGTGAAGCGCATGACCCCCGTTCCTTGTCTTGCTTCGTCGCAATTGGTCTTGGTTCTCAAAGATCTTTGCGGAATGTTCCATTGGGTTGCTTGGATGGGATTCACCCGTACTTCCCTGTTGTCGGACGTGACTCTGCAAGTGCAAACGCGTCCAGTGACTGCGATACGTATTTGGAGTCGGTTAGCAACCGAGCATGATATCATCAACATCATTATGCTCATTGACCATGCAACAAAGGAAACATCTACACTCCGATTCGCGAAGGCACAAAGGCGAGCGGAACACGATTGCACAAAGACAAAGAAGACTACGGTTTTTTGCCCTGGGGCCAGATGCGACGGTATAAAGGCATGTAATGTTTTGCTGGACCTCGTAACTCTGACGTTGGCGACTCTGACACTTGGTGCTACAGTCTGCTCACTATACTCACGCGACCATTCACGATCTGTAACGCGAATTATTCTCGGTGCTCTTTATCGACAAGATGCAATCGTACACCACGGCTATGACATATGCCATCGCTACTAACCGTCGACGTGTGGACGTACCTGCAAGTGGACGGGGCCGCAACCCTAGCTATGGATCTATCCTCACTCGCGCCAGCACCAAGCCTGATGCGGTACACTCTACCAAGCTCGTTCAAGTCCAGGTATGCCGTAACTTTGATCTGATGTCGCTTGCTCACGGTACACTTTCTCCAGCGGGATTTTCATCTCGACACGTTCTTCAACCCTGTGTGGATGTCCGGTCCACATGTATTTTCGTTTTCCAAGGACGGGACGATTGTTCATCCCAAGAATGAACGTAAGGAGGAACCTCCGCACTGTGTTGGGCCTCGTGTGGGTAGACTTGCTCCGGGGTCATCCTCAGCTTTCGCTTCGACGTCGCGGGTGGCGAAGGGGCGCGTCGCGGATAAGCCGTGGAAGAACGTAGCAATCACAGAGCAGGACGATGTCGAGTTCGCGGCGATGCAGGCGGAGGCGAAGGGTAAGATGTCGGGGCTGGTGTATACGTGGCCACCCGAGCCGCAGCCTGTGCCGTGTAAGGCGTGCGAAGCGTTGGCGTTCCCGAAACGGGAGGTGGGGAGACGGGAGAGTATGAGCCCGAGGATCGGAAGGAGTGCAAGCAGGTCAATGGATGAGGATTCGGTGCCAGAGTTGTCACATGGGACCTCTGGCGAGTCAGAGTCGGAGTCGGAGGTGTTGAAGGTGGTGCCGGAAAGGAAGAACGTGGGATCTAAGAGCGTTGGACGTGGGTGGACGTGGCAGAAGGCGCTGGAGTCGTCTTCGGTTGTAAGCAAGAGGGAGAGCATATGGACAGGCTATGGGATGGCCCGAGAGGTGGGCAACGAGGTGAGTTGTGATCTTGTTTTGCCTGCTTCGTCACCCGATTGGGCTCAACTATCGTAGGTCGTGAACCCGCTGACGACCGAGGTGTGGGTGGAGGACGAGCTCACGACCAAATTGAAAGAAGTTTTGAGGATGCCGGACCTTTGTAATCCTACCACATATTATAATTAGGAAGGGGGGGGACGTCTATGGAGACATTCGCATTGTAAAACTAGTTTGTAGCCCTATAGCGTGTTTTTTAATCATCATGATCGGCTTATACGCATACGTATTGGGTGCTTACATAACCATCGAAGTAGTGCGAGTGGCTGTGCTCGTCTTTTGCAAGCCATGAAAGCGAACTATCAGGTATGTAGCCTCAATTATCCAAGGAAGGATCTGACATTTTGAACCAGTTCTCAAACATATGCGGGACAGTTTACAGACAAGGAAACGTCCTTTTCACTCCGGATGGCAATAGCTTGTTGAGTCCTGTGGGGAACCGCGTGACTGTTTTCGATCTCGTCAAGTGCGCCATGCAACTCTCTCGAAATATTTCCTTTCCTAACCCAACTCTGCTTTTCGTAGCAACAAGTCCAGAACCCTCCCGTTTGAGAATAGGAAGAACATCGCGGCCATTGCCTTCTCTTCGGATGCGCGCTTGCTATTGTCTGTAGACGACGACGGGCGTGCGGTGCTCGTTCACTTTCGGCGCGGCGTCGTGCTCCATCACATCCATTTTAAAAAATCGGTCAAGGACGTGCAGTTTTCGCCAGACGGAAAGTGTGTCGCGTCAACCTCATACTAGCCTCCAAGCGTCCCTCATCCCGCGCATCTTGCCGTCATCCATAGATATATTGCCGTGACGCACGACACACACGTACAGGTGTGGCGTACACCCAACCAACTTGCGCGTGAGTTCGCACCGTTCGTATTGCATCGGACGTACACAGGGCATCACGACGAGGTGTTGCGTATCCAGTGGGCCCCCGATTCGCTGTGCGTACCACTTACGGCTTTTAATGCCCACCGTCCTTTTTCTGACCCATTTAACGCGCACTTGACAGATGTTTTATTACGACGTCCCGGGATATGACAGCAAGACTGTTCACTCTGAATCCGGTAGAGGGCTTCCGCCCTAAAACTTTTGCGGGTCACCGTGATGCAGTGCTTGGAGCGTATTTTGCTTCCAAGTCGAACGCCGTAAGGGATCTAGCGTTTTCTCTTGACCCTTCTGACCCTCTGGTTCTTGAAGATATACACAATAAGCCGTGATGGCGCAGTGTTCATCTGGAGAGCGAAGGCTGATCAAGACATGGAGACAGACGACGATGACGACACCGCTCCACCTGTAGCACAAACGCCATCTGGTATCTCCGATGCTATCATCACGACTCGGTGGGGCATCCATGAACGACACTATTTTAACCTCCCAAACACCAAGGTCATCTGCTCGACGTTCCACCCTCCATCAAATCTTCTCGTGGTCGGCTTCTCCACTGGTGTATTCGGGATCTGGGAAATGCCCCAGTTTACGAACATCCACACGCTCAGTATTTCGCAGGAAAAAATATCTTCCGTGGCAACATCACCGTCGGGAGAATGGCTTGCATTCGGGGCCCGTAAGCTTGGGCAGCTTCTCGTTTGGGAATGGCAATCAGAATCATACATTCTTAAGCAACAAGGGCATTATTTTGACATGAACACGCTAGCTTACGCACCTGACGGCCAAACGATCGCCACTGGAGGCGATGACGGCAAACTCAAAGTTTGGTCGGTTCACTCTGGGTTTTGTTTCGTCACATTTTCGGAGCACACCGCTCCCGTGATGGACGTGACGTTTGCTAAACAAGGCTCGGTGCTCTTTTCGGCTTCGCTCGATGGTACTGTCAGGGCATATGACCTCGTCCGCTACCGCAATTTCCGAACATTTACGTCACCCTCTCCTGTCCAATTCTCTGCGCTTGCGGTCGACCCTTCGGGCGAAGTCGTTGCGGCAGGTTCGACGGATTCATTTGAAATATTCCTATGGTCTGTCCAGACGGGAAAGCTATTGGACGTACTCTCGGGTCACGAAGCGCCAATCTCGTCGCTCGCTTTTTGCCCATCGGGTGCCAACCAACTCGCAAGCGGATCTTGGGATAAAACTGTGTGGATATGGAGCGTATTTGGTCGGTCTCGCGCCGTCGAAAGCCTCGCCCTGTCCTCGGACGTGTTGTCTGTTGCATTTCGCCCTGACGGTACCGAAATCGCCGCATCGACACTCAATGGGCAGATCACATTCTTCGACGTGCGCTCGAGCAAACAAACCAACTTGATCGATGGCCGCAAGGACATCTCTGGTGGACGCAAAGCCGGTGACAAGGTCTCTGCCGCGAACAATTCCTCTACAAAGGCGTTCACGAGTATGGCGTACACCGGTGACGGTACATGCATTCTCGCAGGCGGAAACAGCAAGTATGTCGTGCTGTACGACGTCCGCGAAGCTGTGCTCGTAAAAAAGTTTCAAATCTCAGAAAACCTGTCGTTGGACGGGACGGAGGAGTTTTTGGACAGTCGCAGGGTGAACAGTGCCGGGATCAACGTAGACTTGATCGACGATCGTGGAGAAGCGAGCGATTTGGAAGAACGGATGGATACGACGTTGCCCGGGGCGACGCGCGGGGCGGGGGACATGTCGGTGCGCAAGTACCGACAAGAAGCACGCACTAAGTGCATCCGTTTCTCGCCGACCGGGAGGGCGTGGGCGGCAGCGAGTACGGAGGGCTTGTTGATCTATTCGCTGGACGAAAGTCTCGCGTTTGATCCGTTCGATCTGACGATCGATCTTACACCGCAGAGCGTCCTAAAGGTGCTTGCGGAAGGTGCGTATCTCAAGGCGCTCGTGCTTGCGTTCCGGTTGAACGAAAAACCCATCGTGCAACGCGTATACGAGAGTGTGCCGCGGAGCGACGTCAAGCTAGTGGCACGCCAGATACCGGCATTGTACCTGCCAGCGTTACTGCAGTTCATCTCGGAGCATCTCGAGCGGGGTCCACACGTCGAGTTTGATCTGGTGTGGATGCAGGCGGTGTTAATGGCGCACGGGAGGCATTTACGTGATAAGAACGTGGAAATGGCACCAGTGCTGAGAGCAGCGCAGAAGGCACTGGGGGACATGCAACAGACGATATCGAATCTGTGAGTAGCATTTGGTTGATGTAGATGTGTATTTACGGGGTATATCAGATGCGACGAGAATGCGTCGACCCTCAGGTATCTGATTGATCAATCCAAGGCGAAGCATTAGCTGGATTTATCAAGTACTCGAGAGGCGGGTTGTTTCGTTTCAGAGACTTCTTAGAGTTTGCACCCTCCCGAAGCACAAAGAAAAAAAAAAAGTTGACATGTTGTACAGATGGAAGAAGATAAAAGTATGAATACATCAGCATAATTTTTTTTGCCGTTTTGAACGATCTTTACAACATATCGTGGTTCGATTCTGACACCTTAATCATGTCCCCTCGAATTATGGCAGAACATTCAGGACGTGAGACAACTTCAACGCCGCTTCTCTCCCGAGTTCACGTTCACCGGGGCAGCAGCAGTGGCAGCAGCCCCTACATGGGACATATTAAATTGAGTCGCTCAAACGGATGAATAACGGGACTCACGTTCGCGTTCACTGTGTCTCTTATCCACGTCCTGGTATCCCCAATAATAAGCCAACGTTGTCGCAGCGATAATTGCGGTGGTTGCTATGATCTGCCGCAGGGTACATCATATACGACGAGTTCAATGAAGATGTAAGGCGATGAACTCACGACTTTGTTCCTTCCTGGCTGATTATGCCAATATCTGGAGGAGAACGAGTCTCCAGAAGACTGCCGCAGGATGTGAGATGGATGCATTTGTCGTCGCCGTGCGTTCAAAGCAAGTCTGCGCCCTCTCTTACTTTTGAGGATCAACAGTTGAGGGCCGACTCGCCGCGCTTTTATAGGGGCCAAACGCCCGACATGACGTCACCTTTATGTGGCTTACAAGTTCCAGTGGACTACACAATTACTAGTCGCAACGCCGTCATAATTACCTACACATCAGGATGCCTCGGTGTGCGCCTGACCGTCGCCCCATTGTCCTTGTGAAATCGGCGACTCGGGTGCTTGTTTTGGTTCTGCAGCATCTTCCAGCTTTTCTTGCATTGTCTGAGGGGCACTCGGGGCGGCTCTCTCTGTGCGAA
>JBBPUI010000810.1:0-15092 GCA_038094615.1 Heimioporus aff. retisporus | reverse complement strand
ATGCGCACGATTCTTTTCTTCTTTGACGTTGGTCTGATGGCGGAGCTCGTCTGCAGAGATGACTAATCTAGATCATTTAACACCCGCGCTCTTGGCGGGCGCTGTTCCGCTCGGTCGTGCGGGCACGTTGGCCGAAATGGCTGGCCCCATCTTGTTTCTCGCTGGACGCGCCGGCGCATACGTCAATGGCGCGGTGTGGCTGGTCGACGGCGGAAGAGTGGGGCAGGTCGCCAGCTCGTACTGACAGACCGTCAGGCCACGTCGTCACAGCGGCACCGGTCGTATGTCGCTGGTTTGGTCTAACCGCTGCCGAGTGATCTACATGTCGTTTTTTTTCCCCGCTTGCCACGCTATCGTGGTTTCTTTCTCACATCCTAGTTCAATATTTTCGTTCATGAACCACCGGCTGTTATTCATGGACGCCATTCCTTATTATGTATAGGACAACAAACTTGTCATGGTCACACTATTCGCTATCCGACGGTTGCTGTGCACTCTATCCTGACAGGGCTTATTCTTTGATTGCTCCTATTACAGAATTTATGTTGTATTTCTAAACATTCAATTGGCTTGGCTTCAGGCACTGACAGGTAAAAAAAAAAGCACCCTGTAAGGCTTGGCATACTGTGCGACCTCGTCCGGGCGGTCGGGAGCGCCGACCCACGTGTGCTCAAGTTTGTCGTGTGTTCGGATGACAAGCACCAATTTTATGGATCAATTGTTTGGGAATAGATCACAAATATAGCCGCTTTGTCGCTGCAACTAAGAATTTCCAAACATGGCGTGATCATAATGCCACATTGCATGCGAAGAAAAGACCCCCGAAAGTTGGTTGTGATGCTGAGGAGTCATATTTGATGTAAGTATCACCCACTGGCCTCGAAATGTAAACTCAGAAGGTTGAGCATCATTTCTATGCCTGAGTAAGCAATTGCGCAATCGCAGCTACAGCCTCATCCGATACGTTGTAACACTTCCAGATCCATTTTTATCAGGCAAATTACATTAGTCTCACCTGTTCAACACGGTGAATGAGCTGTCAGTAAACGCATGGGTATAAGGTTGACGAGATCGCGAGGCAGGAGTACGTTATCGTACACGTGCTCGTACATGGTGAAATGGTCCGAGGGTAGAATGGTTTCACTTACTTTGCAAAAAGGTGGGTACAGAAATGCTTATGTTAGTTCAAGTATGGGCATACGTTGCCTGCAATCGCGATTTTACGTAGTCCCCCGCAGTGACGACTTCATATTTTGCTGGGTTGTCTTCGGTAACGCAGCCCGGGATAGGCTCGATGCAAAGTTAACGTACAGTGGGGATCATAGATAGAGATGCTACCTCCAGTTTCACATCATAATCTGTTCCAAAAAATAGAGGCATTGAGTATCTTTCTCGACCAGAAGCGTTGATGGCTCGATGGAGAGTTGACTTGAACACGCCATCTATAGGGATGTCAGACTGCCGTGGGTGAACCGGAAAAATATTTACTGGTCCAGCGGGCAAATTGGTCCCCAAGACTAGGGACAAATTCATTAATATGGAGGGTCGTCGTGTGCGACATGGGTATCCGTACTTGACAACAAGATAGCCAGGGATGGGAACGGCATCGATCCACTCTCCGTCGGCATTCATCACCTGTAAGGCGGGGACATTGTCTTGCCATAGAATGGTGAAACACTAATTCAATACAACTCAGAGGAAAGTTGTGGCTCAAGATATGGCTGGTATGTTTCACCTCGTAGCTAGTGCCAACGTGAACAAGAGAGTCGAACAAAGAAGGCTCGGACACACTCAGTATGGGCACCGATGCCCTCCACACCGGCCACCGGGTTTGGTTGAGGTGGGTAATAGAGCAAACGCATGATTGCCGCTGGTTTGGTCACCTAAGAAGAAAAGAAAAGTTGCGTGGGCTCACATGCCAGTGGATGAGACATGCCTTGTCATCGAAGAAACTCTCTGGGAGGTCTAGAGCGAGAGCGAAGAGAGGAAATAAAGACTGTCCCAGTTTCACGGCAGCGTGGCTACATGGCTGATGAGTGCACGGAGAGCGCCACGCGTAAACATACTAGTAGGCGAGAACGCCTTCTCGAAAGCCGGGAAGATCATCGGGCCACACGTTTACCCCGGACATGGGGCCAGACTGATACAGTTGCGTGCCGCTCGCAGATTCATACCCGATGTCAAAGCCCTCGTGGAGATCCCCCGTATTATTCGGATTGGTGTTTTCCCCGAGAAGAGCAGTATAGCCTTTAAAGTTGGGGGACTGGTGGATATCCAGCTGATGCACCTGTCAATGACGATAGAGGACAAATGCACACAAGACACCTTGTTCTTTACGTCGATCGGAAGGGCAAAGAAACGCTTGGCACTTTCTACGGCAGAACGTATCGCCGATTCGGGTATGCCATGGTTTTTGGCTGATCATACGCCTGAGAAGAGGGAGAGGTCGACGGGGCCGAACTGACCGTAGAAGAAACCGATGTCGACGCAGGCTGTGCGTATCTCAGCGGCGAGGGCGCGACGCAGGACAGGGTCGCTGCTTGTCGCGTTGGCGAAGTCGCTAAACGGGCTGGTGAGCACGACAAAGCAGAACAAGAGAAAGACGTACATGATCGGGATCTGCGTGGAGGGGGACATGGATAAGTTATTTATTTATTTATTGAAACTCCGCAGATTTATGATTGGGGTCGGCATTCCGGCATGTTCTGGTTGGCTTATTGTGTCGCCGTGCTCAGGCTCCGCCTTACCAGGTGTACTTTCTGATCTCTTCCAGTTCCCCCGTGTCTTGTGTTCCCCTCCTCCCCTAGACCGGCAGGCTCCGCTGGTCTCGTCTAGACACAGCGCATAGCTCAACCGACGCCGGTTAGTTTACGAAGTGCGCTTGCATCTAGCCCAGTCCGCAGGCTCGACGTCAGGACGACTTTCTTGAGACTTTCGACCACACCCTTTCCACGTTTCCTCTCGGATCAGGAACAGCCTATCACTCTTATCCAATCACCCCCTTCTTTCACCGCTAGCGGATCTTCTCCCTATTGTCCACATTTTCCACAATTTTTTTTTCACCACGGATATAATGGCAACGCTTCGCCCTCCCTCCAGCCCTTCTCCTTCCCCTCTCAACCCAGAAACAGGTCGTACCTCGAACACTGCCCGCGCCTCCATGGGACCCCGCCAGACTCTCGGTCCTGCATCGCCCCGCCCGCCTGGTGGTGGTAGCGGTGCGCGTCCCACCAGCGAGCTACTTGGCAGCGCTACCATGTTTCAAACGCCTGAGTCCGAGGCAATTGACCAGTGGTTCGAGAATCTGCAGAATTACGAGGAAACACTCGAAGACATGGCCGCCGCTTCTCTGGATGTCAACTTTAAAGAAGAGTTGGGTGCAATCGAACAATGTCCGTTCTTTCTTTCTATCTCATCACCATTTGTGCTTACCGCTCCGCAGGGTTCAAGGTACTTTCCGAGGCAGAAAGAACTGCAGCCCTCTATAGTCTTTTACAACAATCTACGCAAGTACAGATTCGGTTCTTTATCACCGTTCTTCAGCAGATGGCTCGGTCAGACCCAATGACTGCACTACTCAGCCCTGCGGTTGGAGGTAACGCGTTCCCACCCCTCACCTGGCATCGTGTTTAATTCATCATTCAGGTTCGATGCAGAGCCAGATGGAAGCCAAGCTCGCTCAGATGACTATAAAATCCCCATCATTAAAGTCCCCGATGCCTTCTTCCCCTCGTGTATTCAGCGGTAGCCAAAATCGACAGTCACTCGCCCTTGATAGCTCTTCTGGCTTCCTTTCCCCTGACTCTGCTGCGCTCGGATCTAACAACGATGCAGCCGCAACTCTTGCTCAGCAAAGAGCAAAGTTAAAAGCGAGCAATGCAGCACACCGCATCTCTGCCCCTATTTTAGCTACTGCCAGCGGTGATACCCGCACCACATGGGGCTCCGCCCTCAGTCAAGTCGCCGAGCAGAATCCCAATTCCCCAGCACAGGAAATCATCGTCCCCACCAATAATGGGTCGAGGCCGAAGAGCACAGAATTCAGCGGCACTCTTGGCACTCCCCGCGTGGATGCCTTGTCACCGATGGTCGGCGACAGCTGGGCCAGCAATGTGAACACACCACTCATTCCCATGTTTGGCAAAGATGCACAAAGTACTCAAAATCTGGATGCTGCAGCCGCCAAGTTGACCGACTGGAACGGGACTGGTCCCCGAGTACCTCTCATGGCCGATCCAAAGTCCTTCCGCCGTCCTTCCAAGGGAAATGGCAACACAAACGGGCCTACTTCGGACACCCCAAATCAGAACAACAGCGTCTATGACAACGATGGCAACCTCGTTTCCTCTCAATCGGCAGCCCAACGCAAGAATGTTGCCCCCACCTCCACTGGTAGCAATGCTCAGTATGTTAATGTCCCACAGGGACAATGGAGTGGTGCGAGGAGTCCCGGGCTACCTACCCCCAATAGGTTTGGCGAGGAGCCTAATTCGTCGTTGAACGGGTTGGGCATGGGTGGGTTCGGTATGGCAGGGTTGGGGAGTCCCGGATTAGGGATGGGGCTACCCTCTGCGGGGTTGTTGGCGGGTATGAACCCACTGCAGATGAACATGTTGAACCTTCAAGCCCAGATAAACGCCATGGGAATGACACCCGAGGCACAGATGCTGGCGGCTCAGATGGCTGCAGGATTCACGCCACAGAGCTGGTTGGGCCTACAGCAAGCTGCGATGCAGGGCACCAGTAATAACAACGGTAACAACAGGGGCCGCGGAGGCGGTCGGTCACCTGGGATTCCGAAGACAGGCTCTTCAGGTGGAACTGGGAGTGGAAGTGGAAGCGGAGCGAAGAAGGATGAGGAAGAGGTTGATCCCGCGCTGCTTAACGATATCCCAGCCTGGCTCAGGAGCTTGAGGCTGCACAAGTATACGCCAAACTTTGAAAAGATGAGGTGGCAGGACATGGTAGTCCTCGACGATGCGGGACTGGAGGACAAGGGCGTGGCAGCGCTGGGAGCGCGGCGCAAGATGTTGAAGACATTTGAGGCTGTGCGGAAGAAGATGGGGATTGAGACGCCCGATGGGATGGATGGGTTCAAGGAGGGGTGAAGACATTTTGAATAGCGAGTGTCTAGTTATGTTCCGAGTGCTGTCTAGGTTTGATAGCTATGTATTTGGCACTATACGATTAGTTAGTACCCTCCCCCCCTTCTCCATGGTGTAACATACATTACAAACTCTAACGGGTAACGCCGTGGCAAGACAGGATTGACAAGATTCCCGGGCCACAGAAATGATATATAAAGCGCACTCACCGTTCTAAACGAGAATATCGACAGTTAGCTCGGACGACCACGACCATGCTTTTGGACCGTGGTCCATCGCCTCTTCGTCCACCCATCCGTGGTACGACCCCGTCGCACAGGCGTTTCGAACACCTCCAGACCGTCGACAGCGAGGTCCACCCCGTCATCCATGCCGGCAGAGTTGCAGTCATCACCGGCGCCGCAAGCGGTATCGGCAAAGCGGCTGCCATCGAACTGGCAAGGTGTGCAGCCATCGTCTCCGCTGTCGCGAGTCTGACACTATCCTTGTCGTCGGCGGACAGGGCAGAATTGAAGATCGCACTCGCCGATGTCATGGAGGATGAACTCGCGCAAACTGGGAAAGAGGTGGCAGCCATCGTGGGCGATGCCAATGTCCTCATCATTCCCACCGATGTCTCCAAAATCGAACAAGTGCAACGTCTGCGCGACAAGGTGTATGAAGCCTGGGGAGAAGTGAGTGATTTTTGCCACAAGGCGACCGGATCGATGCTCAGGCTGGATACTCTAATGTACATTAGGTTGCCGTGTTGTTGAATAATGCCGCCATAGGCCCAGAAAGTAAGTCCTGGGAGATGCTTGGCAACTGGCGCAGCACCTTCGAGGTCAACTTATTCGGGTATGTGTCCTTACTCGAGCCGGATTTTGCGACCGAGAAAATCCGTTTTATTTCAGCGTCGTCAACGTACAGCAGACATTTGTACCGGTATGCTGCCGCACACACATGTTTGGCTGCGGAAATGACGGTCGTAATACTTGCAGTCGATGTTACACCAAGAGAACCAGGCGATGGTTATTAATACTGGCTCCAAGCAAGGGATCACTAATCCTCCGTGGGTCGTCACCGTTTCAGGTGTGATTATAAATAGACACCGAACCTCACGAACCAACAGAGGCAATCCGGCGTACAACGCGACGAAAGCGGCAGTAAAGAGTCTAACGGAAGGACTGGCGTACGAATTGCGCGAACGCCCGGCGTGTAATGTCACCGCGCACTTGTTCATGTGGGTTGTCTCTGTCGGATGCTTTAGGGGGATGTTGGGAATTAACGGTGTCTGTCGATGTGCAGTCCGGGATGGACTTTTACAGGGCTGACGGCACGCTCCGGAGGCGTGAAACCAGCAGGCGCTTGGAGTGCGGAGGAGACGGTGCTGTATATGCTGGACCACGTCCGACTGGGGGAGTTTTACATACTCTGCCCTGATAACGAGACCCGACGGGTGGTGGACCAGTTGCGGATCATGTGGGGCGCGGCCGACGTTGCCGAAGGTAGGCCAGCGCTGAGCCGATGGCACAAGGATTGGAAGGCGCTGTTTGACGAGTACGTCCGGGACGGGCTGGCGGAGATGCAGTGAGTGTTATACCGAGCGTCGAACGGAAGTGTACGATCAGTCTGTGTGTCTGTTAGTTGGTACAATTAAACGAGATCTGGCTGGGACTGCTGCTCACCGCGTACGGCAACGAGCAGGCACAGAACGGATCTTAGCCATCTGGCAAGCTGGGGTAATAGCGAGATGCGCGGGCTGGTTGGATCTCGCTCACAGTCGCGCGGATCTTACATTGACCGCCAGCTTGGCCCTTGGGTATAAATATTTGACCGATCCCCCCGCACGTCCGTTCCATCCTCCATTCATCATGTCCACCACCCCACCATCCCACCTCCTCCGCCCCAACGCCGGCCCCTACGACACCAACGGCCCCTCCTCAAAGTCCAGCAGCGACACCTCCCTCCAACGCGTCAAAAACCTCCCTGGGTACACCACCCCGGTCTTCAAGGGCAAGGAGGAACAGCGCGCAAAGGTCCAGGCCATCGTCGCCGCAAAGGTCAGCCCCCCGATAATAGCCTCTTGATCTATTTTCATCGAGCCCTACCAGGGTTTCATCCCCCGCGAGCTCGTCGCCAACGAGGTCAACTGGTTCTACTCGCACCTCGGCATCGACGACACCTATTTCCAGAACGAGTCCCCGTCTGTCATCTCCGATCATATCATCGCCCTCTTCGGCGCCAAGGTGCTCGCGTTCACCAAGCATGACCCGTCCAAACTCGTCATCGATCTTGAACGCATCGACGAGAAAGGAAACAGCGCTACGTTTATTCACACCAGTCCCCCCGGCCTCACCTCCACAGAAGGTCCCGGCGCCACCTGTGAGACCAGGTACGCTTGTGATCCATCGTCTTATTTTGTCCATCCCCACTCACGCGCCCCCCGTCCCACAGAATCGATGCTCTGTTTCTCGACAAGGCCACGCCGGCCAGCTGTTACCGTCTCGAGACATACCGCGCCACCGGCGCCATTTCCGTCACTGCATCCCAGCAACTGCGTTGCTACTTTGTGACAAAGTGTCGTTTCCCTACCGAGCCTCCGCCCTCGTCTCGTACCGATGGGCGCACTGACATCCGTTCCGTCTCTGATCCGATCTTCCTTGAAAAGGCTAGCGAGAACACCCTCGAGATCTACCAGAAAATCATGTGGCAGGTCGAAAGTCGCTATGGCCCTGTCATGGAAGTCTTTGAAGTCGAGGGCAGCCGCGAGAGGCGTCTGGTCATCGGCTACAAGATGGGCGGCACTTCCCGCTTCTTTAGGTATGGCGTCATTTTAATGATCCGTTGCGTTGCTTACCGACTTCTCACATCACAGTGCGCTCTCCAACCTGTACCATTACTACCAGCTCTACTCGTCCCGTAAATACGTTGAGCAGTTTTCCAATGGCGTCACCATCATATCCTTGTATCTCAATCCCACGCCCAATTCCACCGCTGCTCCGATCGAGAGCTCCATCTTCCAGGTCATGAAGGAGGCTTCCTTGCTTTACTGCCTTCCAGACAACCCGTTTTTCCTCAACCCAGAGAACTCGAACCACGCTGTACAGGAAGCGACCTATGCTTGTGAGTATCTCGCCGAGCCCATTTCCTGCCGGTCTGACCGCTCGTATTAGATTGTGGTTGGGTCTTTGCGCAGCATTTCTGCAACCGTCTAGGGCCCGCGTATCTTCATTTGAGGAATATTTTGGACGAGTCCAATTCCTCCCATGCAGAAGTCCTCAATGACATCAAGAGGCGCTTCAGAGAAGAGACTTTTACGCGCGAGAGCATTGCCCAAGTCATCCACGCCCACTCGGAATTGGTAGGTTCGAGTCGGTAAGCGCGAGTCCGCTCTAAATGTGTTGTAGATACGCCTGCTCTATGTCAACTTTGCCATGGTCCATTACCCTGCCGTCGACGACGAATCACTCAAGTAGGTTTCCCGCCAATCACCTCAAGCGAAAATCTGACCGTGTATTTCAGACCAACCCTATCATACCAGCGATTGCAGAACACGCAGCCTCTCACGGACGAAGAGTTGTACGACAAGATCAGGCGTACAGTTCCTAACAAGCAGGATTTGCAAGTCCTCGAAAGTTTCCTGATCTTCAACAAGTATGTGTGCCATTTACTTTGTGATCCGTGACCTCTGTTAACCGTTTTCTTTTCCGCTCTGTTCTTTCCAGGCATGTCCTGAAGACGAATTTCTATCAACCAACCAAGGTTGCACTCTCATTCCGTCTTGCACCCGACTTTCTCCCGGAAGTAGAATACCCAAAGAAGCCGTTTGGCATGTTCTTCATCATTGGAAATGAGTTCCGTGGTTTCCACATTCGTTTCAGGGATGTCGCTCGCGGCGGTATCCGGATCGTGATGTCTAGGAACAAGGAGTAAGCTCGCTGCGTCGAATCACGTCTCCATTGCCCTCATTGGTTCTTCTCACAGGAACTACTCCATCAACCAGAGACTGCTGTTTGACGAGAACTATGGTTTGGCTTCGACACAGTCGTTGAAGAATAAAGACATACCCGAAGGTGGTGCCAAAGGTACCATTTTACCTTCGTATGTGTTTTGCTCTTGTCCGTGTGCGAGAAATTTAGACACCACCACTCTTCAGCCTCGGAGCCAAGCCAAGGCTGTGCTTTGAAAAATACGTAGATGTAAGTTACATGACCTGGTGGTGTTTGTATTTTTGATGAACCCGTTGTAGGCCGTCATAGATTTGTTGATACCCGGACAGACACCTGGAATCAAGGAACGTTTAGTTGATCTCTACGCAAAACCCGAATTGCTCTTCTTTGGGCCGGATGGTTTGTTTATTTTCTTCCCCGTCAGTCCACATTGGTAAAGTTTTTTTTAGAGGGTACCGCCGATATGATGGACTGGGCTGCGCGTAAGTGCACAGCCGACGCCTTTGCAACAATTCTCATGGCTCTGTAGTGCATGCGCGTCGTCGTGGTGCAGAAACGTGGTGGAAGTCGTTTACGACGGGGAAAAGCGCCGAGCTCCTTGGCGGTATACCGCACGATACATATGGAATGACCTCGTTGTCGATCCGGCAGTACGTATTGGGTATATACAAGCAGCTTGGTCTCAGAGAAAAGGACGTGACCAAGGTCCAGACTGGTGGTCCCGGTAAGCTGCATTTGTATGATTATTAAATGCTGTTCTAACATGATCGACAGATGGTGATCTCGGCTCCAGTGCGTAGACTGTCGTTTCTCCCATGCTTACCTACTCACGAGCAAACAGATGAAATCTTGCTCAGCTCGGACAAAACCATTGCAGTCATAGACGGTAGCGGTGTCCTTGCGGACCCTGCTGGGATCAATCGTGAGGAGCTTGTGCGTCTTGCAAGGCTGAGAGTACCTGTTGCCAACTTCGACAAGTCCAAATTGAGCAAAGATGGATATCTTGTCAAGGTCGAGGAACATGACATCAAGCTGCCATGTACGTGTTTGGCTGGGACTTTTTATTCGGTTCCGCTGACGATAGTTGCTTGCCGATAGCCGGAGAGGTCGTCTTAGATGGCACAGATTTCAGGAATGGTGCACATTTCAGATTCAAGGCAGACTTGTTTGTTCCTTGCGGTGGACGCCCTGAGGCTGTCAACATCTCCAACGTTGCTGCGTTGTGCGACACCGAAGGCAAACCTCACTTCAAATACATTGTCGAAGGCGCCAACTTGTTTTTGACGCAACAAGCGCGGTTTCATTTGGAGAAGCGCAGGGTCGTCCTGTTCAAGGATTCTAGCGCGAACAAGGGCGAGTAGTTTCCCCCCTGTTACGTGGTTGATTAATATTAAATTCATTCCAGGTGGTGTGACTAGCTCCTCTCTCGAAGTTCTTGCTGGTCTTGCGCTATCGACCGACGAATATGTTGATCTCATGATCTTCAAGGACGGGAAGCCTTCAGAGTTTTATAAAAGCTATGTCAAAGAGATCCAAGCCAAGATTTCTGAGAACGCCGCCGCCGAATTCCAGTGCATCTGGCGTGAACATGCTCGTCTGCAAGGATCCAAGCCACGCACTCAAATCTCCGACGAGCTCTCGAGTTCGCTCAACAATCTTCAGGCTGAGCTCGAGGGTTCGGACCTGTACGACGATTTACCTAGCAGGAGGGGTGTCATGCGCAGAGCGATTCCGAAAACATTGGTCGATCAGATCGGCCTCGATGCCCTATTGGAGAGGCTTCCCGAGCCTTACCAACGCGCTCTGTTTTCCAGTTGGGCTGCATCGCACTTTGTAAGTTTCTTCATGCTATTGGTATGTTCGCGCTTGAGCTTTATTTCCTTCAGATCTACAAGTACGGCGTGAATGGTTCGAGCGTGGATTTCTTCCATTTTGCCCGTGACCTTGCGAATTAGATGGACCGTTGGTGGAGATGTTTTTCCGGCATTGTAACACTTGAAAATAAATTACCCGTCACTACGACAAGCCTTTCTAAAGTTGTTCAACCACTTGGGCCGATGAAGGATAGTACATAAGTACCCTGAGAGTATTTATTTGACCAAATGATCATGTACACTTAGTAATTATTGAAGAAAACCCGGTCGTACCGGCCATGAAGGGGCCGAGGAGTGCTGCCACAGGCAGCAATCCGCCAAATAACTCGCCCCGATATTATTACCTACAATACTACAGACCCTCGTCGTACAGTTTACGAGTCAATGCGACGTAGAACCGTTCCAAATCATACTTGGTTGCTAGGTCGCTCTTCTTCGGCGGGGCCGTTTCTTTCGGCGATGAGGGGTTTCCCGAAGTGGGAACATGGTCTACGATCCAATCAAACACAGCGGAGAGCTTGTCCGTTGACGCCTTGACGACAGGATCATTGCGACTGTCTTGTGTGACTCGTTCTGTCTCCCCGCTCTCCGACGGAATGACACCGGTCGCCTGAGCCAGCTCGAGCCGGTTCTTGTCTTGCTTTTTCCAGGCACCGATGAACTTGGCCCAATCTCCCAACCCCCAACCCTCGCCTGCGACGCGATTGGTGATGTTCCCGATCCCCGGGGGCAGTTCCACGTTCATCTCCATGCCCCGCGCGCCTCTTATCTCCCAGTGGTCGCAGCCGTCCAAGACGCCAAGGAATTCACCCCATCGGGCGCTCTGAACGGTCACCAGGCCATCGTTTCCCCACTCGTTCTCGTCCTCCCATGGTGGCACGGTCGCACCATAGGGCGTGTCCGCGGCGGCCAGCTTGAGACGTTCCCTCGCCTTTCGCTCGGCGTCGTCGAGGACCATCTTTGGAAACCAGAGCGGATGCCAAATGCTCATCTCGTCGAGACGCGAGGCGACGCTAAAGTATTTGACGCGGGGATCGTCGGGGGTGGAGGGGTTGAAGACGTCGTTGAGATACGAGGTCGTCAGGTTTGCGTACGCGGGCGAGTCGAGGAGCGAGAGGAGGAGGGTGGTGAACGAGGAGGGAAGGGCGGAGAGACGAAAGGCGGTTTCGCGTTTCTCGGCCGTGCGGTTTGACTGTGCGGACGACGTCGGATCCGAGTCGGGATGAGGTTGGGGTTCGATGTCATTGGGGGGTGGGTGCGCGGGATGACATGGCCGGCGGCCGAGACCAAGGTATTGCTGATGAAACCGTCCGTGTGCTGTCCTGGCGAGATGGGAAAGGGAGCACTTACCGCACACCAATCCATAAAAGGACTTCCGCGGTGGGGGGTGCTTATGGAAGTCAACGACAGGGGGGCGTACTCGGCTGGACGAACGTGGGTGATGAGGTGACGGCAGTCGAGCCCGCCCATGGAATGGGCCATGAGGTTGATGCCTCTGCCGCGCGCCTTGTGTTGAAGGATGCGGTCGAGATGCTCTGCTCTGGATGCAATGGAGCCAGTGCTTTGGGGTGGTGAGGACGTTGGTACGGGGCGTGCTGTGGTGCTTACGGTGGGACGCCTGTCACGATGACCTCGGCGCCAAGCTTGTCTTTGAGGATGGATAGCACTGAAGACCAATAATGTAGACGCAGGCTTGGAAATGCTTCGGGACCCCTCACGTCGAATCCGTATAAACCTGGGAGCATGTGAAGCAAGGGGGATGGGGATCAAGGGGTGCATACCATGGCAGAGGACGATAGGGTAGCGAGGCGCTCTAGAGGGGTCGAAAAGCGTAGGATTGTTGATTAGACGGTGTATCGTATCTTGATCTCGCCAGTGTCTGCGAGGTGGTGTGCTCGGAGGAGGTTGCTGTTGATCGGGCTCGGACTCGGACTGGGAGGGATCCCGGACGGAAAGAGAGTAGGCAGATATGAACCACGAGCAGGCGGACTGCGATATGGAGATGACATTGACGATGCGGCGAAAGAGGACGACGAGTTGGGCGGGCAGGAAGATGTTCATGGTCAAAAGGCGAAGCCATATCGGACTTGAGCTTGACGCTCACACGCGGCCACCTTCAAGTTGGACCGCGATCTCGGATGGCCCGCAAGGGGACGACCAAGCAGACCGCACGGACCACCACCAGAGCGCGTCTCGAGCCCCGCGTTCTGGAGGAGCTCTGGTCGATCTGGCATGTCGACCCACGCGTGCCTTCGATCCAATCGAGGCGGTCGTGGGCCATCTCGCGCAACGCAAACCCTCGCCTCGTCGACGGCTGGTTCCTACGCCGAAGGACGTGCGCGAAAAAGGCAGGGCAGCCGGTCTCGGACGACTCGTACGAACTCCCTCTTGACCCCCCGATCGCGCCAAAGCAGGAGGATATCGAACCGGACCTGCCTACCTTCCCGAGCCCGCCTTCCGATGACACTCTGGTCTCTTTCCCCGATGTTCACGACGACTTGCACGACCTCGAAGCCTCTTCCGACACCATGTTCGACGAGGACATGCTCACAGATCCAAAGTGGCTCGAAGCCACCGCATACAGTGAGGCCCCTCTGCGCCTTCGTCACGAACAGGATTACCCCGAACCTTATCCGAGGTTTGATACCGTCGTCTGCTCGCCACTACTAACTTCCTTTGCCACTAGCCCCGCTGACCTGTATGCAGCACAAGACCCTGTATTCATGTTGCTCGACCAGCCTCTCTGCAGCCAAGGTCGAGGCAAGCAGTCCCACTTCACGTTTACACCACAAGGTCTCTTCGAACAAATCTGAATATATGCGCTGCTCTGATACACACAGACACGCCAGACCTGATTCCCTCTGATTCCAGTGCTGCCCCCGACGACCCCTCCGTCCCACCTTCACGTCTAGGCTTTTCTCCAGAACTCTCCGCCATACCGTTCCTGTCCCGCACACCAGCCGCCGTGTTTCCCGCCAACGCCGCCAGTCGTCGAACCGTGGGTGATTGCAGGTCCATCGAGGACGAGCTAGAGCGTCTTGTAAATGATGGAGAGCTCGACTTTTCTTTTCTCGAAGACCCACAGCTTGCTTGCATGGAGTTGATCGACTGAGCTTTCTCGTCCTGTCCTTGTTTTGCTACCGTCGTTTACGTGTGGAGATAGTCTCAATCGAGCCTCTAATTCTGTGCAATTCCCGCGAGATCCCGATCATCGAGCTCATAAATATCGCGTTCCGTTGCGCAGCAGTTCATCGCATTTCGATCGCGCGCAATGTCTCTGGCTACTGTCAACCTCGGGGGAACGGCTTCCGACATCGTCGTCGGTAAGGTCGCCGTAAGTGTTAGCCCGTCATGATCTGGTCAGTCTCCCTCACCTGCCAGCATCGCCGGTAGCATGGCCTCATGTCCATGACGTGAGTACGATACATGCCGATCGGCGCACCTCACGAGGGTCGTTCGTCAGTTGGAAACCGATCCCTGTCCCCGACGAGCAATGCTTCGAGGCCATCAAAGCAGGCATCGACGCGTTGCCCCCCGGCGCCAAAATGTTCCTCAATGGAGGTGCGTACGTCCTCCAGACCGTCCTCGTCCAGGACGCACTCCTTCCTCAGGAGAGTTTTACGGCGACAAACTATCCACCACCAATCTCGAGATGATCGCTCGGTTCTTCGAGAAATACCCCGAGTTTGTCGACAGGACCTTCCTCTCCATCAAGGTGGGTAGAGTGCAACCGATCGTCCTCCCCGCACGTTGACCGCCATGCCCTCCAGGGTGGGGTCAATACCGGATCGATGGCACCGGACGGAACGCAAGTGTTTTTACCCGTCATCTCATCCCTGTCCCCTCGTTGATCGCGCACGTTAGGCCCGAGGGCCTTCAGCGCAGCGTCGACATCATCAACGAGAAATTGAGAGGAACGAAGCGCCTCGACCTGTTCGAATGCGCGCGCGTAGATCCCAACGTTCCCGTGGAAGAAACCATCGCGGCGCTCGCGGAACTCAAGCGTCAAGGCAAGCTGGACCACATTGGCATGTCCGAATGCTGTGCAGAGACTCTGCGCCGGGGACACAAGGTGGCTACACGCCGGTTTCCGTCGTCGGGCTGCCCATCGCGTCTTTCGACAGGTTCACCCGATCAGCGTGGTGGAGATTGAAGTGAGCCCTTTTTCGTACGAGCCGGAG
>JBBPUI010000809.1:0-15092 GCA_038094615.1 Heimioporus aff. retisporus | reverse complement strand
CAACAAGGGCGATGGGTGAGGGTATTGCAACCGACTACACCACGACCACCATGACCGCCACGACTAAGGAAAAAGCGCTCCAATCACCCGGCATTACCACGAGGAGGGAAAGGCCACTGTGACTGCATGCCCGGCACCAAACCACGACGACAATGGAGGGCGCCGCAACCAACACAACGCCAGGTGAAGGCGTTCGCCTGCAGTGACCGGTCTGCGCTAGGTGGTAATAGGATCGTCCTAATTTGCACGTCAAGTACGAGGGGAGACCGAGCAGACACATCCATCTTGAAGACACATGTTCTAGCGTTGAGACAGTTGTGTTGGCGGCTACAGATGATTTTGATGGCCATCAATGACGTCTGAACGATCATCAGGATGGGCTGGCGAACGCGCGGAACGACGAGGATGCGGTGGAGACAGGCTGTAATTATCACGAATAGAGTACATATATACAGCGGGCAAGCGAGTCTTTTGCTTTAGTCTATTTAGCTTTCAGACCTGAGTTGTGATTCTCGCTTGTACATCGAACGTAGTACAGATAGAACAGAAAGGACCAGTGGCGACGAACGTAGCCGAAAAAGTCAAATAGGCGTCAGTTAGAAGTTTCTTTTTTTTTTTTTGGCATGGTGCACATCGAAATGTCATTAAGTAGCAACCGACAGGAGGCCTACTACTATTGTAATAGACAGTCTGGCCCTACTCAGTTAGAAGTTTCTCATTTCCTGATGCACCTATGCAGGACTACGTACTCGCCATGACTGAAGCACGTTCTAAAGGACAAACAATATCAAATGCAATAATTGACATGCATCGGAAGCCCCCATCCGGAAACCTTACACCGTCCGACGTGTACATTAGATTGTCACGGTGCTGAGGCCGCGAATCCATACGTCTGCTGAGGGATTTTGACGAGAAATTGCTTATGTCATATCCAAGCAAATACTTGCGAGCTAAGGATGAGAGGCCCATGAAACTGGACAACGATACTCGAAAGTGGTGAAACGAGATGCAAAAGAATGGCATGTAGACGTTATCATGAATTTGTATACCCAGCACTGAGCACGCATTGCGCGATACACGTATGCACATATATGGAAACAAATTTCCACAATCGAAAAAAATGGAACATCACAGCCACAATTCTCCCCCCCCCAGTGACCTTGTAAACAAGGTAACTTCAGCATGTTATCACTCAAGTAAGTAATGTAACTGATGACTACCATTGAATTCTTTTTGGGAGCAAAGTTCAGCACAGCCTCAGCTTCATTCAGCACCCAGTTTCTTCCTGGTTCTTCTAATGACACCAACGAGTCGGTGACCATATCTTCATCTGCTTCCCTCAGCTGGTATCCACCTCTTTGCATCTATTCCCACTTCTGCCTTACTTTGCTGGTTTTAGTCTCTACTGGCTTGGTTGGCCAGGCAACAGCTATCCTGGGGCACAAATGCTCATAACCATGTTGTGATTTCTATGCAACACTCACTGCATGAGGTAGATGATACCCACCCCTTGACCAAGCAACTGCTTACTTGACTTCTTGGGCTAAGATGACAGTCTGGGGGATCATCATTGGCCTTGATATTCAGTTCTGAATGCATGCAAAGTACCTTTTTTTCTAATAAAAAAATCCTTGTTTATTGTCCTTCAGGGCTTTGCCCCATGGTGGACAGTACATGTGTAGTATTGTATAGATCAAGTAACCTTTTTGAATCATACCTGACTATGTTGAAATGGCCAGAAGCACATAGGAAGCATACATTAGCCAAAGAGAAGTTTTTTCAGAGCTGCTATGGGAATATGAAGTACTCTAGCAACTCATGTTCAAACCAAGCCTGCCAAGGTTGCTGACCATTTCACCCCTGCCCTTGTTTGGTTTCATCAACCATCTTGGTGTCATAATAGCATTGCCCATAAAAAAGTTCATACCTGGTTTCCAGCACTTGGGTTGCCTTATCCATAGTGCATGCCCATGGTCATATTCTTCCACCACTGGTGGTGCTCATGATTTGCATTTGCCTTCCTGACACTGTTGCATCATAAACTCATTCTTCTAGATCTTGTACCTCTCACCTCAGTTGCATGTCACTTTTTTTTGGCCTCAGTCTCACATGCCTTAGATCATGCATTTAGATCATGCACTCACACACTCATAGCAGTTATGGAGAAGTACTGAGGGCTATAGGTGCTCGCATGTGGGATACAGTAGTGTGGTATGGGATCAGAGCATGACAGCAAGAAGAGTGGTCTTGTGGTGATGACATTTGAGGTGCATTGAAGTCATGTGTTATGTTGATGTTGAGGCTTACTTGACAATACTACAGGTTTACCATTTCAATCTCTCATGATGCAGAAGAGTTAAAATTGGCATGTAACTGGGTCATGTTTTGGGTGCTAGCATATCCTGCCAGCAAGTGCACCATACTTGGTTCAGTGTGCACTCAACCACACCACCACAATGGTGCTTTCTATGAACTACTTGCTTGCATGGCTCAAGCAATAATTCAACTAGCTTGATTAAACTTGTATTGGACATCCATTTGCTTACCACAATGTATGGTGCCATGCCTGCATTCCACCAAGAAGACTTGAAAAATTGTATTGCATTGTAGTTAGGTCATATGGGTACCTGCTTGAAAATGAACTGTCAGCTACATTAGACCCAATTGTTCTTGAACTTGACATGGTTTCTGTAACACTGACAATGAGATCTGAAAACTGGGATCTGTATGTCAATTAGCTTTCTCTGTTTTGCAGTGTCTTTTAGGCTCTGTTCATAACACATCATAAGGAAATTCTGCAATTATCTGACCAGAATAGAATGTGCTTGTACCTCTTCTAGTGAGGCCAAGTCTTGGTACATTAGTTGCGAGCACATACATACACATAGACCTACAGTATTGCACATTCTGGCATGAGGAAAATTTTACATCCAAGGCAGGAAATCAGACACTCACACTTTCATGTGGTATAGCCAAGACAACATTCAGCTTGTGGTGATTAAAGCTTGAGTGCCAACCCTTGGTTCCATGGAGCTGAATAGTCAATTGGCCATTTCCCAGATGGTGATGCCCTCTACTTCCTTCAGGCTCCTGTGGGCCACTGAATCAAGTTCCAACCATATCTACCCCTCACTTACATCAGTTCCACCTTCCATCTCACAATCTGCTCCACTAGTGACTTTCCCACTCTAACTAAGAGAGTGGAAAGGTGGTGATACAAGGTGTCTGTCACTCCATGCTACCACCTCCCCCCTGGCCCATTTCAAGGCAGTTCTCTCTTTCTGCCCTAGGTTCTCATGCTCAACATTTATTGTATACTAGGTGACCCACACTATCATATTGGTTGTACATACCTGGTCAGAAGGGTATTTGTACTACCTCAGAGATGCCACACAAATCAGCACCTGATTCCCTGGTAAGGCATCATGATATTGTGCATGTATTGATGCAGTCAGAAGTTGCTTTGCAAGAAACACTATGTATCTAGGGCACATGAACAAGTTTACAGTAAGCATTCATGTAATGCCATGTTCACTACAATGCATGGTGTCATTGTTGCAACCCTGGTTGTCTTTGGTCAGCTCAATCCTGCTTGGCCAAAAATAAGCATATTATTTGCTGTTACACAAATGCAAATGGTCATATATTATTGCACACACTGTACAATACAATACCTATTCACATTAATTCAAGTTTCTGATATGTCCCCAAGACATATCTGAAACATTCCCACCTTCCTTAAATTGTCTAATGATGGGTCATCAACTTTGGCTACCTGCATGCAAAGACTCCTAGATTGTGCTGCAATCCACAATATCTCCAGAACACTAACACCAATAGAATGATGTGTGGTTCTAGAAGGAATTCCAATGAACAAAGAGACCATCATCATTATGATTAATGATGCTACTGAGGCAAATATGACCTGAGCAAAGGTGTGATCTCAACTCATGGAAAACATATAGTAGGATACTCACTGGAACTTGATTGACCTATTAAACTCACATCATTAGCAATATATCTCAATCATTGATCATCACCATGCTCACATTTAGTCTCCATTCTGTGATTATCTGTGTTACTTGACTTTCACCTACTGTCCATTCAAATCCTCCTTGGCTTGGTCCAATCTGACCTCCTGAAAAAATAGTAATTTGCTGGTGATATTCACTCAACAAACATCAACACATACCTATCCAGATCATGGCCATCACAGAATTCTCAATAACCTGCTGCATTTGATATGCAGAAACTGTATAATGAGAACTGTTTTGAATTGAAGGTGATGCACTAACACAATAATCAATTAGAATTACAGTATTAAGGAGTGTTGAACAGATGATCATAATGGACATACTTCCACATAGAACATCCTACAAGTCCATTTTGAGGACAGATTCCAAATGCAGTGTTGTAATAGATGGAACTAACCTGTTGAAAGAGGTCAGAAATGATTGCTATAAAAACATCTACTTACAGCAGATATCAAATCTGATGATCCTGTTTCTCCTGAAGACCAAAACTTCCAGGATTGTGAATCTGATTGGGTTGAACTTAAAATTAGTATATTGGTTTGAAGATCCAAAGTTTCATAGCCAGCTTGTGGAAGCAGAGAACATGCTGCAATATACCCCATGACTGAAGTGCTACCAGCTATCACAAAGTAAGTATGTTATTGGGTTTAGTAAATATTGAATACACCATTTGTGATATTGACACTCAAGTCCTTGGTATTGGTGCCAATTGACTGGTCAAGTTCAATGCTGGTTGTGATCAGAAAGAACAGATACTGATCACATGATGGACATGTGGTTGTAGAAACCTAAACAGGAATGGATTTCTTTATATAGTAGAAATGATAAAACAAAAGTTGCTCACTAAATCTGGATTATACTCAAGAAAAACAATCTGATTTCTTGCACTTTGAAAAGCTGATGCTATAAATTCATCAAGTGTCCCTTGAATGATAAGCTTATATTGAAAGACAGGAGACTCACTGCCATATAAACTTGCATTACCAAAACCATCAACAGAGAAGTTGAAAGTTGGTTTACTTCCAGAACCAGAAAATGTGAGGTTTGATAATAGCCCACAATTGACTTCAAGAGAGGTTGCATTGACTGTTGCAGCAGTGAAGGTAGAATCAGTGGAGTTTACAATATCATAGATAGTATTGTTGAATAGACCAGAGGTTTCCATATTTTGCAACAGCCTGTTTGGTGTTACAATCAAGTTTGGTCCTATCCAAGACTGATTTTCCAGGACAGTGTTATTTGGCCAAGTGACTGTTGACTGAACAGCAAGAACTGAAGTACTGTTGAAAGCAGCAAACTGCATGACAGTGGTGGAGGCAATGTGAAGGACAGAAATGCAAGCCAGGTAGATTGCCACACCCAGTGTTGTCCAAAGGGAGGATGTAATCCTGGTTTGTTGCCAAAGGGTGTACATCACAGATCCAATGCTAGTCCAAGCTTGAGAAATATCATGCACTGCTGTTAAAGAATGCCATTGCCTGACCACTGTGGATACTGCAAGTTGCTGTGTGACAAACACCAGGCTAGCAGTATATAGCTAAATTATTTCAGATGATTTAAATAAAGATAAGCAGTAAAAGGAAATCTCACTGTATAAAATGCTTGGAGAGAAAGACTCAAAGCAGTTGTAACCCATGGACTGTCTGATGCCATTATAACATCATGCTCTGGATGATATTTCAAGGCAAGAATTAAAACCACATGAAGTACCAAAAGAATGGCATGAAGGATATAGCATAGGTACTGAGCAAAAAGTATGCCTGAATATGACATCATTGATTATGATTGGAATGATTAGGAATTAAAAAAAAGTACATATGAAATCATGCATACCTTTGATGGAATATTCTTGCCATGGATGGGTCTCCAGCTGTGGTCTATTGTCTGGCCATATGGTTGGCTCAAACTCAAGATTAGCAAGGCACACTTTTGCCCTCATTCCCACCAGCCTCAACTGGTCAGGTATACAACCTGTTGTTTTCATGAGATCCTGTAAAACAGTGAAGTGTGCAGAAAGCCATATTAGTTCCAAAACACCAGAACTAGTGATCGATGTTTTGGACTGTATTGGATGATTGTCCTGAACAAGCCAGACAATAACAAAGAGAATAACTGAAGCAACCAAGCCAATGGAAACCTACCAGGAGTCATAGTCTAGTCATGAACATTAAAGAACACTTACTGGTACAGTGTTGACCTACCAAAAACATGGAGATTAGCATGAAAGTAAAGAGAAACAAGACATACATTCAATCTGAGCTCAAGAACAGAACTAGTTGTTAAGCTTTCTCCCTGAAGCTGTTGGAATCCCCCATTCTCTTCTCCTGCTGCCCCTGCTGTGGTCATACAACCAATCAAACATAATGGATACACATATTCAATAAATTCCAGTCACATACCTAGCCATATGAATGCAGCTGCAAGCTGGGCAACAACACTCTCCATCTCTCTCTTGCTGAGATTAATGAGTGATGACAATGTTTCCACAGCTGATGTCACTTCCCAAGTCCATTGAGCACCCAACAAGTGATTTATATACCTTTTTCAGAAAAATATGAATATTTCATGGGAGGATGATGCCCAGCAACTTACACATCAGCTTGTGACATGTATTGGCATTCCCCATACTGAGGAGGGACTTCTACCTCTTGGCAAACCATGGGACCATTGGAATAGGAAGTGGTAGAGTGAAGGCCCTTCTGAGCAGCATTGAACTAGATGATGTCCATCAAGCGACAGGGAGGATCAGTGACATAACACGTACCATTCGAGTCAAATTTGTAACCGGTCTCGGTGACCAGACGGTCCACGGTTCGGACTCGGAACTAGCGAGCGAAGATATGTTCTGAGTTAACCGCCCGTCCCGCATGGGAAGATAGATGGTATCCGAGGTCGCATCCAACGTACAGACAACAAAATAAGATGTGACGGAGAGATTGCCAGGGACTCCCACTATGGTGTGTCAAACATAAGGCAGAACAAGGGAAGAGACATCCGAGAACCTACCTGAACTTTGTGCAGCGCTGTCGACAGTCACCTGAAGCACTTCACGGGTCAGATTCCCGAGATCCATCAACGTCGCGGCTTGATAGCCGACATAATCCGTTTTCGCCTATCAAACGCTCGCAAACCTAAGCCCATGACATAGACGAAAAGCGACGCACGGATGCAGATTCGGAACCAGAAAGGTCGATAAAGAACACAGAGTTCATTTCCTCTGCTCGCGCATATCGAGCCGTCATGACGCGCCCCGTTCGACCGATATAAAAGGAAACATACCTGACACGGGCAGCACAACTTTCCCCAGCCCACTGACGTTCACGTTCAGGACCCCGCTTGTGTTCAACACGCCAACGGAGAGGTTCGACAGCAGACCACATTCGGCCGAGAGCGTCGTCGCATTCACGACCGCGCCCGTGTACGCATACCCCGACGACGGCACGTCGTACACCGTGCGCCCGTGCAGCCCCTTCGCCGTCGCCAACAACGGCCACAGCGTCAAGAGCGGCGAGATCGTCGCCCACGTCAGTCCAGACAGGTCGACCTCGGGGGACGGCCACGCGAGCGCGGCCGGCACCCGCGCCGTCGCCGTCGCATTAAACGCCTCGAACTGGACGACGGACGAGGAGACGATGTGCAGACCGGCGATGGACGCGAGGTAGAGGAGCGCCCCCAGGAGCGGGTACGGCGCCGAGACGACGCGGGTCTGCTGCCATAGCGTGTAGATCGCTGCGCCGATGCCGTTCCACGCGCCGGTGATGTCGTGGACGGCGGTGAGGGTCTGGCGCGTCGACATGGCCGCAGCGATCGCGAGGCGGCGCGTCATCCACACGAGCAGGGCTGTATACACCTGTCGTCACGTGACGGATGAGTGACGCAGTATACGATATTACGAACGGCATGGCTAGAGACGTACAGAGTAAAATCCTTGCAGAAAAGCCTTGAGCACGATCGTTGCTGTGGTGTTGTCGACCGAAACAGAAAAGTGATGCTCGGGGTGCGTAAACAGCATCCCCACGAGAACCACATGGAATGCGACGAGAAACAGATGGAGAGCGTAGCATGCGTTACGAAGCGTGCGATCGCCTCTGGCAGTGGACGAAATGCGATCTTGTATGTTGTTGTTGTAGTGAAGGACTTGCTCTACAAGGCCAATACACAATGAGGGTCAATGTCTCTACACCAACACAAGCGCAACACGCTACCTCTGGGAAAGGCTAGATCCGGGTCCGACGGCGTCGGCATATAGCCATCACGGCGGCGGGGACGAAGTGAGGAGAGAGTCTTTGGATATGACATGTGGGTGGGATGGGGAAGCGGTGAGAGGACTCTCTGAGAGTCTTGAAGTCCTGAACCCGCAGCACAGCGGAAACGAGACGGGCATAAGAACGGCGGTTGAATCAGAGCTGATCTGAAACCACTGAAACCAGACACGTCAAGCTTAGCGAGTACGGCTGGAAGCGTATCTCAACTTCGTTGAGCTGGCAGTCAGACGGCCACCCTAGTAATATTGGTAGATGGAGATCAAAACCGAAATTGTCTTGCTACGACGACCACCATTGAAAGAATTTCGCGACGGTGATCATTTCGACATGACCCGGAACACAGTGTACACAGAGTCGGCGGGCCACTCTGGCCCAATTGTTCCCGCGCCGGATATAAAAGGCAAGCCAGCTGGCATTATTCTCCGCCGAAAGCGTTGCACAAAATATCCATTTCTATATTTATAAATAGGTATGTTTGTCGACAGCAAACGGACAGCGTTCCAACACGAAAACAAGACGAAAATTGATACTATATACAGAGTCACAAACGATCCCTCTCCGCCTTGGCCCTGGCCGCGTTCTCCAGCTCAGTAAACGTCCCGCTCTTGAGACACATGTTTCTGAATATCCCATCTTCCTTGCGAATCAAGTTGAGCGGCGTGTCAAACTCGGCAACCTGTGGTTATCTGTGAGTACCAACACCGGTCGTGGAGCATCAACATGGCAACGTACTTCACCCTTGTCCAACACGATCAACCGATCGTAATCGATCACGGTCCTCAATCGGTGCGCCACTGAACCGAATCGTTAATACAAACGCGTTCGTGTCATGCGATAACGCACCCGTCAACAACAAGGAATCCCCAAACTCTTCCCTAATCGTTGCCTGAATTTTCGCATCCGTATCGAAATCGATACTGCTCGTCGCTTCGTCGAGCACGATGATCGCGCTCCGTCTCAACAATGCACGTGCCATCGCAATCAGCTGTCGTTGACCTTGTGAAAAGTTGGTGCCGCCCGCAGAGACTTGCGTATGAAGCGAGATAGTCGTCTTCATGTCTACCTCTGTCGGAGAGGTCGAAATGACGGACTGGGAAGCCTCATCAGCAGGCGTCGACACTCCGCTGGGTGTTCGAGAGTTGCGTTGAGACTGATAAGCACTCTCTGAGATCATTTGGACACGATAAAGAACATCCAGACATTCTACGTCATCGTGCTCATCTGCGAGATAAAGCATGAACACCGACAACTCGGTAAATGGTCCTTGTACTCACTGAAAGGATCCAAGTTATCTCTCAACGTCCCAGAGAATAGCGTCGCATCCTGGGGTATGAACGTCTACACAAAGGAAATGTCATCCTCAAGTCCTACTCTTGTAAACACGGCCTAATACCCACCAAACGTGATCTCAAATCATGGATACCGATCGTTGAGATGTCGATTCCATCGATGACGATCCTTCCCTCCGCTGGATCCACGAATCTCAAAATACTCATGGCCAGCGTCGATTTTCCGCTCCCCGTCCTGCCTAAGAGACCTATCCGTTCCCTTGCATTGAGTTTGAACGAGACCCCCTTCAACACTGCCGGAAGTTCCGGTGCATACTTGACCACCAAGTCTTCCACGCTGACTAACGAGTTTGAGCTCGTGCTCGAGGGCCAGTACGCAGGCGGACGGTTCGTTTCAATCACGGTAGGCGGTTCTTGAGGGAGGTCAAGGTACTCGACAACTCGTTCGACAGAGCTAAGGAAAAAAATTTTCAATTTTTCAGTAGAACCAAGGAGTGTGGACACGTACTTCAAGTCAAGTTCGAGCGCAGTCCAGAACCGACACGCCCAATAGACGCTCATAGTGAAAGACATCGCACTGGTAATACATAGACCGGCAGTACCAGATGTAACGTATCCAGAGAGTGCAAACAATGTAGTTATCAACACGGCAAGAGCGCCAAGGGTGTCAAAATTGAGCAAGAGCCATCTGTTTGTCATCCAGAAGTTATACCACATCTAGATGCTCAAGGGTCAATGATGGGACCAAAGGGGCATCATAGAACACCTCCCTTCGTCGTGACATCAATCTTGGTGTGCAAATCGTCCATAAATCGGCGCTCTGCTGAGAACGCGCGAACGGTCACGATACCCTCTAGCAATTCTGCAAACCCAGAGAAAATTGGTGACCGAGAGTTAGATTCCATGCGACGAAGATCGCGACCCGTGTTCAAGTATCCAATGGCGAGGAGCCGATAAAAGTAGCCGATGATGAATGCGGGGATCAAGAACCAAGGGAAGATAAACCTACAGGATAGTGTCAGTGTCGTTGTACGTCACAAGAGAATTACGTACGCAACAGTCAGAATAGCAGCAGCGAAGGTAGCCAATGACGAATTGACAGCCGACAACGAACCGGCCAGATTGTTGTCAATCGTCTCAATGTCCTTGCCAAATCGGTTCAACATGCGCCCTACGCTTAACATCAGCAGACCAATCACATAGAGCATAGGCACCCACCTTGAGGCGTCACGTCATGCCAGCGCATTGTCGCTCTTACCACGGCTTGTAGCAGCTGCCTGAAAACCAACCTTGACGCTCTCAGTGCACCAGTGTATTGTGCCATCATCGACAAGATACTGATAAGTGCCGTTGCAAAACCGATTGCACCGTAGACGCCGACATAAAACAGTGGCTCCTCGTTTGCATCAGGGAGTGTGAACCACAATACTTTGTGAGAGGCCTGGATGTGGTAATAGGGATTCGAGAAATGCCGGAGGTCATGTGAAGGAACGAAGCCAGTCATCACCGCCTCGTTCTCCGTCAACGCAACCGAGCTAAAAGAGAAAGGGGCAGTAGTCGTATAATTTCCATATGCCTGGCCCCATTCCTGTTCATCTCCTTCAGTACCCAAACAAATCTTCCATTAACGTCACTCACGCGAATCCATAATTTTTCGATGACCCCCATGCTCTGCGAGCAAAGAATCAACAGACTCAACACGAGCCACGTCCAATACGACCTTAGATTACATCAGCGCACCTCCTTCGCTAGCAAATAGAAAGTACCACTTACGAAGCCTTGAGATACGCGTTATAAACCGACCACTTCACCCCGCCGCTCTCCCTATGCTCGTCCTTGACCAATTTTCGCGGCTTCTTGGACGGGTCCTTGGTCGACTCTCCAGGGGCATCTTCTACAGGCACCTCACTCGCTGTTACAGGTTCCTCCTGCTTTACATCGGCTTCGGCAGCTTGAGTGATGTACTCCAAAGCACCTTGGCTACGCAGATCCTTTACTGTTCCTTGGGTATCGATTCGTCCGTCAAGCATCCGCACCAAGTAATGGGCACCAGGTAGGACAAGCTCAACATGGTGCGTAACAAGAACCTGGCCCAGATATCAAGTACACACCAAAAACCAAAAATCAATACCGCAACTTACGACCGTACGATTGGCGAGCAAGGGGCCGCGTAGGAGCTTCTCGTACAAGAATCTCGCAGTATGGCTGTCCTATACGACCGACGGTGCCATCATCAAGCCATCAACAGGAGTAAAGCAAAGGACTTACCACGGCGCTCAGAGGGTCGTCCAACAACACATATTTTGTGCGAGCATAGACAGCGCGAGCAAGCGCGACACTAATCAAGGTAATTAGCACACCTATATATCAACAAAGCATTTTATGCTCACCGAGCCTTTTGCCCACCAGAGAGACTCACACCTCTGGGAGACATGTTGAGCAATACTTAATTCTTCCGAATAAAGCTCACCTCGCTCCAATCTCTGTCTGATCTCCATCCTCGAGAATATTCAGATCAGGTGTCAGCGCGCAACATTCCACAACAGTATTATATCTCTCTTCGTCGTAAGGGCACCCAAACAATATATTGTCCTTGATGGATTGATGTCGCAACCACGGTGACTGTGCGGCATACGAAATGGTGTGCATATGCCCATGCTCATCAATATTGGAAGCATTCTTGGACATGATGAGTTTTCCACTCGTCATCGTCATTTCGCCTAAGAGCGCCAACTAAGATGAGCAGAGTAAGTTGGCAGCTCCTCCGGAAAACAACTGCTTACCAGTAGCGCAGACTTGCCACTCGCAGTTGGACCGGTGATTAACGTCAGCTCACCATCAGGGAACCGCACCGAAATATCCCTGAGCTCAAATTTATGGTCTTCAAACCCTGACCTAGCCGACAGACTTTGTGCATCGACTGCCGTAACCGTCTCATCGCTCGGCCTCCGACTGTGCTCTGAATTGTTATCATCCTTCGATTTCCCGTTTTTCTTGTCCCTTTGAATCTCCTCAGGCACCTCATTCCACTTGAACGTACCCCCCTCGATCGCAAGACCGTCATCCTCAGTAAACGAGTCTGCAGGCACTCGAGTACGCTTTATTGAAGACACTTGCTCCGTCACCTCTTCCTCGTCGAGGTATTTCTCAATTCGCTTTAGCGCAACACCAGTCTGTTGACGCGACAAAATAAATTTGTGGGGGAGCAATGATAATAGAGTGCAGGTCTTACCTGAAGAATTTGTACTATCCAAGCGGGGATGATATTGAGAGGTTGACTGGTGACAGCTGATGAACACATAAGCAAATAGAGGATAAATTTCGTCATACCGAATCATGTTGAACAAGGCAATAGAGGTAAACGCAATTGAAACCGTGAGCTTGTTACCTTGGTAAACGTACACAAAGAACGAAATGAGGGAAACGAGGATCGGTGCCGAGCTCCAAAGAGCGCTAAACATAATCGAGTTGAGACGGGCTGAGAAATTCGTATCATGAGACTGCATCCATATCCGTCACGGGTTACGAATAAGAGCATAACACACCCTTGACCATCCAGCCCATTTCAACACCCCTGGCATCCATCGCCCGGTCGATCCATCGTTCCTCCCAAGCAAAAAACTTGATGAATTTTACGGAACCGATAAGTTCGTTCAGAACAGCCATACGCTTATCACGAGATGCGGAGACGCCTTTTTGAATGCGGATGCTACGTTTCATAACGAAACTATTCAAAGGCCATCCGACCAGTAAGACGATGAACCCTGCAAAGGCAGAGATGCCCAGGAGGCTACATGCAGTCAAGCCAAGGAGCATCAATACACTAGGAAGAACATACTTGTACAAAAATATCGATGCAATAGTGATTTCCAAAGGTCCTGGATCATACACCCTGCATGAGTGCTGTGTACGACATGCATTCATGAACCCACCTCCGTAGATAAAGTACATTCCTGCTACCATTGCAGCGATGCGATTTGCATCCACGGCCATCAAATTGACGATTTTGCCGATATCAGCGCCAGCTTTAGGATCGTCCTGAGACGGATTCTCGGATGGTGTAATGCCGGCTTTCTTCTCTGCATCTTCCTTTGCCTTGTCCTTATCGATGATGCCCGAATAGTCCTTGCGCTTGAGCGCTTTTTCGTAAATGGCGGCCATGAGTTCTGTACGAATGCGCGTGGCAGCACGCCTGCCGTACCAGAGATGCTGTATTTCTGCCTCGGCCTGCAATTGGGGTGGTCAACGTTTCAGACCCTAAAAGAAATGAGAGTACCTTGAGCAACGTGCAGAGGAAAGCCAACAAAGCATATACATATGCTCTTGCACGCTGCTCCTTGGTGGCGTCAGGTTCGATAGAGTCGAGGATAACCCTGGAGAATCGCGTAAGACGATGATCCTTGACATAGAACCCTGGCTTACTTGAGGAAGAAGGGAGATGCATAGTTGAACACGACAGCGACAAACGTCAAAAGGAAGTCGACACTGGGAAAAAAAGACATGAGAAGCACGCCAACATGTCGAACACACTCACATGACATCCAGAGAGTTTGCCCAGAAGAGGCGACGGAGAAGTGTTGTACCCCTGGAATGCCATGAAAACTCGCAGAAGAAGGCACCGAAGACAAACCTACTTGGTCACGGTGAACTTGGCTAGGACAGCGCGGGATTGCGATGTAGGGCTGAGATTCCAAACGTCGTCCTCATTCAAGGTTGTACTAGTCCCGCGCTTGATCAGGGGATACACCCATGTAAACGTGACCCATTGGAATATTGTGACGTAATCTTCCGGGCTATACTTGAGAGACTAGACATGTATATACGCGTCAGTAGCACATGGGGATCTGACACGGAAACGCACGACACCATCCTTGAAACGACTGCTTGGGAGTTGCATGGGCATTGTTGAAACAAGCGCCAGTTCGATCGAGATGGCAACCAAGTTGAATATCAAAATCGCGAGCTCGATGCGGGGCTCCAGAGGCACGTTGAATAGCTCGTGATCGTAGATGGCGCCACCCAAAAGGACGACGGCAAAAACAAGGTGGGCAAAGTACAACCAAAAGAGATCGAAATGTGCAGTCGGCTTGGGCCAAAAGATAGGTTTTGCAACGCCGTAGACCCACGTAGAACCGATCAACACGGCGCACACACCCTTCCAGGAGTCGTACTCGTGGGTAATCAACATGTATGCGCCGGCAGACAGCCAGATGAGGGCTTGGACGAGCGCGACAAACGCCAACGCGATGGTGCGCCAGAGCGGGACTGCACTATCGCTCGCGGGGACGGTGACGGGTTCATCGCTGTCGTCAGCATTCAAGGCCTCTGCCTCGGAGAGAGTCAGAAACTCGTCAAACGGCGACCTGAGAGTGCGCCCGAGCCTCCGTACGTAGCTGGGGAGCGGGAACGGAACGGAGAAGAAGCAAAAGGCAGCGACGAGCGCGGCGGGGAGAATCGCGGCCCAGGTGGCGCGGACGCAGGTGTCGGAGAGGTCGAGCAGCGTC
>JBBPUI010000808.1:0-15099 GCA_038094615.1 Heimioporus aff. retisporus | reverse complement strand
GCCGTGGGGGGCCGCCCGCGTCCTGCAGCGCCGCTCAACCTGGGGACGACGGGGACGATGCCGATGCGGCCACTTCTGCGGCACGCGCACTCGTCGCCGACGGCGCAATATGCGGCTGCATACCCCGCACCAGTGGGCACGTCGACGTCGTCGCACTACCACTCGCGCGCGCCGTCGCCCACGACGGTGATGGACGAGAGCGTGGGGGTGGTGGGGCTGGGAGGGCTGGGGGGAGGGTCACTCTCTGCGCGGTCGCGGAACGCGTCGCAGATCAGTTTGACGATGACGACGACGGTGCGTGCGACGCCGCTAGCGCGCGCGGTGAGCGTGGGGTCGTTGCCTGGTTATCGACCGCCGTGATCGAGAGGGGGAGGGGTTTTCTTTACTTTACTCTTTTCTTTGGGCTTTGTTTTGAATCTCGCATTAGACTTTTTTTTTTAGGTATTTATTCGCCTTTGGTCGCGATCGCGGTTTTTTTTATTTCGTTACGGATAGGATAGGATAGTTACACCATGCGATGACCGTCCCCCCGGCTTTTGGCAACGCTCGAAAAACAGAAAGAATTTCGCGAAGCACGAGCGAGCTCTTGTCCGGCCGGTCCGGTACCACCCCTTCCCCCCCAGCGAGCCTGCCGGGGCTGCAAAAAGCAAGTGCCCTATAGGGGGACTAGCGCCATGGAAAAGAACGTGCGCTGGAGGAACGTGCGGCGATGGCCAAAAACGAACTGGCGACATCAAAAGCATCGTCCTGAATTGGCTCGAAAACTTGCTCGCCCATCATATGTCATTACCCTAACGGCGTGACAAAAAAAAAACCCGCTTCCCTGGTGAAATCGGTCGGGCCGCTCAACCGGAGGGGTTCTACTCTACTTGTGTAACACACCGTCTCGGAACCGTGTCGTCGTTCATATACATAGGCTAACAGGCCCGCTGTCTGCGACTCTCGCACGGTCATCACGGACGTATACAGAGGCAAGTCATCGGAGCGACCGGAAGTAGTATTTTTCACGCGCACTGTGCCGGGTCGTCGGCGGAGTCATTTCAATACCTATAGGTGAACTGTAGGGTATCGATAATTTGAAGGCCAACAGTCCAATCACCAAACCCGAGTTCCTTGACTGCTCGCCATCGTGTGTATTTTTTTCAGATCCTGTGTTGATGTGCGTTGTTCCTGCTGCCATGTTTGAAGTGGTCACTGAGGGAGTGCGGCGCCTGATTTTCGTACGCATGTGTGGGCAAGGACAAGAATACGGTGTGTGTGTGACAGAAAGATTGTGCCGAGGCAGGTGTACCACAGGCTCGGGCCATATCAAATAGGATTTGGCCTGTACCTGCGATAACTCCGAAAGATCACATCAAGATCTATGTCATGAACCGGTAACAAAAAAAAAGTTATATCGTTCGACACGAGTCGGCAAGACAAATGATAGCGTGACCGATAGCAGTTACACGAGAAAAAAAAAACACAAAGTGGGGCGACGCACACACCGTAACACACTAGGCACCGATGTGCACGTAGAGGATCCGTTGATCGAGGGGCACCCTGACCGTCCTCGTCGTCTTCCACAACGCATACGCCGCTCGCGTATGATCCAACCGACCCGACTCGTCCACCATATGCTTGTAAAACACGGACGTGATCTTGTTCGCCTGCGCATCGTCCACCGCCCACATCGTCCCGATCACCGATCGAAACCCGGCAAACTGCATCGCAGCCGCGAGATGGAGCGCCTCGTCCGGACTCTTTTCGTCTCCGACCGTCGTGTGACAAGCCGAGAGGTACGCGAATTCGGCGTGCTTCAAGTCCAATCGGCTGATCCGTTGGATCGTCAGCCGTCCGTCTTGCAGAGCGAACGCGGACTCGAACGGATGACTCTTGTCTGGGAGTCCATGACAGGCGAGATGTACCCACTCGTTCTTTTCCAGTTCCTCTGTCACCCTCGAGATCGACGAATCCCGACCCTCGACAGAGGTGAACGTCGTGAGGCCGTCCAAGCGCCGTGCGATACCCGTCAGCTCCGTGCCCACCGACTGGAGTTTATTTGTTCCACTCGCATTCGCCTGACCGACAGCAACGAAACGCTTCGGGCGAGATGCAGATATCAGGGAAGCTGTCTGTCGAGCCCGAATGAGTGCGCCTAGGGTGGGAGTATACGATGAGATGTACAAATCAGAAAACCCCCTTTGGTCCTTCCTATAAGGAGCAGCAGCATGTAGCGGCAGAAGGGAGAACTCGGCAGTAGGACACCACCAGACGCGAGATTGCAGAGGATATGCGAGTGTAGAATGGAGTCGATCAGCGATGGGGGAAACAACCCGGTTCCAGAGGTCTCGCAAGAAGACTTGGAGGTCTTTCGTAACTTCGTCCTTTTTTGCGCGCTCAGTCAATCTGCCGAGGGTAGACACCAGCAGTCGAACATCCTCCCGCGTGGTCGACAACGGAATGCGGACAGGCTCGCGGTTAACGGAGACTACGAGGGCGTCGCAGCCGTACTGGCTCGCATTCACGATAATAACCGGCCCATCACCCGCTGCACGTCGGAGATCGGGGAAGAGCGAGGGGAGAAGGAAGCGAGAAAGACCAGGTAACTCCCGGATCTTGGACACTGTGCTTGCCAGTTTCACATCTAACCGCCAAACACGACCATGTTGGTCTCCACCAGTGGAATTGAGAATATCACGCATACATGAGGTCAGATGGGTATAGTCATCTGCCAATGTCCTCCCTCCTGGGCCAGATGCGACCACATCATCTAGTGGGCAACGGAGGCGAGAGAGTTGGTTCCAAGAGAGCGCGCGACCTTGTTCAAGCACCTCGGCAGCACATGTGGGGGACTTGTTACGAAGACAAGCTGAAAACCCATCAATTGCAAGTGATGCTGACTGCTCTCTGAGGATGGCAAGATGCTGGGGTAAAGAAGGGAGTGTTGCAACATATTGAACCAGCGTTCTGAGAGCTGTTTGATATGCGAGAATGGTCGAGGAGTGATGGAAGTCTTCGGCTGCTCTGATCCAAGCTTTCACAGCAGAGAGATCATTGGAGAATACCAATTGAGTGTTGTAGGTCAGCTCATTGTAGAGAGAAAACATTTCCTCCTTGTCATCTTCTTTGCAAAGCTACATTAAAAATGATGAGCACAAAATGCAATGGCATTGAACTAAAAGTGCAACCTGCTGGTACCGATCGGAAAGATCATTGGCCAGGGCATTCAAAGACAGCGAACGGAATGGGTGTCCTGACGGACAAAGCTTCAGAGCATCTCTGTGGAGGCCAATAGCCTCACTGAGGTCTTCCACCTCGCCTAGCTTCCGGTACCGATCGTTGAGACAACCCGCGAGGTTGTTTAAAGATGCTGACCGCAGTGGGTGCTCGGGTGGAAAAAGCTCCAGAGCCTCTCTGTGGAGATCAATGGCTACACTGACGTCTTCTACCGCACCCAGTTTCCGGTACCGATTGCAAAGACAATTTGCAAGGTTGTTTAAAGACGCTGATCGTAATGGGTGCCCTGGTGGACGAAGCTTCAGAGCCTCTCTAAGGAGGTCAATGGCCTTGCCGCTGTCTTCTACCACACCTAGTTTCTCGTATCGAGCATTGAGGCAATTTGCGAGGTTGCTTAAGGAGCATGACCGCAATGGGTGCCCTGGTTGACAAAGCTTCAGAGCCTCACCATGGAGGACAATGGCCTCACTGAGGTCTTCTGCCGCACCGAGCTTCAGGTAGCGATCACTGAGATGACTTGCAAGGTTGTTCAAGGCGATCCACCTGTTTGGATGCCCAGGCAGGCAAAGCTGTAGATCCTCTCTCGCGAAGTCGATGGCCCCACTGAGATCGTCCGCACCACCCAGCTGTGTGTATCGATAGGCAAGGCAAATAGAGAGGCCGCGCAAAACATTCGATCGCTCCGGGTGCCCCGGTGGACGAAGCAACAGCGCCCGCTTGTTGAGATCAATCGCCTCACTGAGATCCTCAGCCCGGCCGAGCTGCTGGTACCGAGTAGAGAGATGAATCGCGAGGCGACACAAAGAAACGGATCTGTCCTTGTTTCTGGGAGGACGAAGCCTCAGAGCCTCCCGCTCGAGGAGGATAGCTTCCTCGGTGGTCTCTATTCCTCCGAGTCGCTGGTACCGAAACCAGAGATGGTATGAAAGCTGGCTCAAACTATAAGCTCGCAGGGGGTGGCCAGGGGTACACATCGCGAGCGCTTCACGATCAAGGGCGATCGCCTCCTCGATGCGATGGGCCTCGGCGCCTTGCTGAAACTCAGCGGCAAGCGAACGTGCGCGCGAAAGCAGTGTTTGAACAGTTTTCTGAGTCGCTTGCTCATCCTGGTCATTGACGCGATGGGGTTGGATACCTGACGAGATCTGCTGGGACATACGATAGTGCGGCTAACTTGCGAGACCGCGGGAGCAGTTCTTGGACGGTTAGCTATGTTACTTGCCTGTTCTAGTCGTCGTCGCGAGCCCCAGGATTGTCAAGGCAAAAGTTGAAGTCGTTTGAGCGTGGTGGTTAGTGCGAAGGGTGTTATGTTATACGTCTGAGAGCGAGACCAAAAAGGCGTGTACTGTGCATTTGGTCTTTGAGCGAACTTGACAGCCACCCGACTTCTGGAACGCGATCAGTACACACGCATACTCCACGGGTATCCGTCGCCCACCCGTGCCGATGCGTAAAAAGAAAATGTAGAATACAGTAATGAGTGTGGTAAATACAATGGTGAGCGGGTCCAGAAAGTGCAAAAAACCAAGGTGAGAATTATAAAGTAGCCCTCCACAACAAAAGCGCAGGACGAGTAGGTATCTCCCCCCAACCAATAATACAAGGCTCTTATAATCCATCAGAAAAAAAAAAAAGGACACCTAGGAGTGCAAAAGAGCGTGTGGCGAGAAATATATAGCAAACGAGTCGAACCACGCTCCAACACAGAAGACACGCCTTGTCACATGAGCCATGCTTGAAGAGGAACGCAACTGGTGATATGCTTACTTCGAGAAGCTCGAGAAGCTTGGGGATAATTCTGTGACACCCACAAGAACCACTCATTAGGCATTGGGTTCACAGTCGACTGATCCACGGACGTGCCATATTCGAAGCGGCTCATTTCGCTCCGCTATCGGTGGATAAGTTGGCACCGATAGCCTTAAGTTGTTGCAACTGCTGTGACTCGAGCGAATCAGGACCATGTCGAGTGCGATACGATCCTTTCGCCCCTCTCGACCGCGCAGGTGACCAGCCTGAACGGGATTGCGAGGGTCAGGCTCGTCAAGGGGTGGCTAATGCGACGAATCACGAACGGTATGGAAGAAATAGCGACTCAGTAGGTGTAGGTGCGGCGCATCCGCGGGTGTTCTATGTCACGCGGTGCTCGCAGCGCAATGGCCAACTCGATCTGCCGTGCATCCGTTTCATGGCACTGCAACAAGCGGCTACGTTTTCCCTCAGAAAGTCGGCCTCTCCGTCTAATCCACTCATAAAACAGACCACGGTCTGTGTCTTAGCACGCTCTGTGGGGGCGGTGGCTGTCGCAGTCGGCCCGGGCAAGGCCATCCTCACCACCATTTTCCCACAAAAAAAAAGAACTCGCAGCCGTCCCCAACACTGCCCACCTCCGACTTGGCGACAGCCATATCTCTATCACAACGCTCATCGACAGCCTCGATCGAGTGTACTCAATTCCTGTGTGCTCGTGTGTTCGTATTTATGATGGTTGATTGGTGCTGAGGGACGGCATCGGGTTCGCAAGACGTCCTCCTTCGTGATGCTATGCCTCACTTGTTGGCGAGTTCAACCGTGATGATATGGATAGTAATGACAGCGTGTGCTTGGCCCACTTTGTTCTTGACGTTACTCTTGCGGGGGGACCCGGCTGGCCACAAGGAATTGGGCTCGGACGATGCGAAGTGCAGGTCCACATCAAAAAGGGGGAAACTAGGAAGCGATCAGAAGTTAGATTGATGATTGCTAAACTACGTTACCTAGAACGGCCTGATGGATCTTTTGCGCCCTTGAAATTACTATCTGCTGAAGCCCTGACGGCAAGCTGCTGTTCGGAAGCTCAAACCGGAATTGTGATTCATCTCGCCAAGTAAATAGTACAAGCCCATACAGAGAAATTTCAGAAAAATACAAACGCACATTGCTTTTAACTCTTTTCCACTTCCACGTCAACGAGCACTCGCTCTGGATACCCATCTTGTTTCCCAGACCTGATTTCTACTGGCGCCGACGGCATCCAGGGGAATATCTGTTTCTTCCATGCGTCCCTCTGTCTTCCGGCACCCTCCTTGGGTGGATGCTGTCCTAGCAGGCCGATCATTTCCAGGAACAGAAGAGTATATCCCAAACCCATGATCGATCCCCAGCGCATGCGGGTGGCGCTCAGGATCATGCATCTCCCTCACGCTGAGGATGAACCGAGGGATCGCACAGCATAAGAGTGCTGACGAAAGCGTCAGCAAGGCCTTGTTAGCGAGCGGCGGCTCAGGATTCGACACAATAACTATGATGCTGTAAAGCATATTGCTAAGATCAGGGAAAGACCGTCAGTGCTTTTCCCATTGGGAAACAAGAACAAGGTGACGTACACGGAGAAACAAAAGATACCGTTTCTAGAGATTCTTCTCATGTACCGCTTTGGCTGGAACTGATGCGTCGCGTGGTACATGCCAACCGACTGTTCCAGGGTTCGTGTACCCGCGAGAACCAATAGCATAACAGTGAGAAGGAGTTGTGGAATCGCGACATACTGGCTGTAATGTTTCGGGAGTCTAGAAGTGAACGTGCCTACGCAGAAAGTGTAATTGGGATATCCTCCAGTTGAGACTGGGTAGAAAATATGGGTCAAGTTGGCACTCGATGAGTTGACATACCCGCGAAGTAGGTATCAGAGTTGTTGTATATCGCCGTAAAAATCGTGGAAACAATCAATTGTGCCACAAAAACGATAAAGAAGGTGTAATATGTTGTTCTGGAACGATTCCACTTTTGCGCACGGAGAATCATAAGGGCTGCAACCGGGATTAAATAGAGAGAAGAATATGAATACAACAGCTCACCATCGGCGGCACAAATGAATGTCGAAAAAGCCCAAAAAGACATTGCATATAACCCTTGACCTTTAGAATGGCATCATCCATCCTAACGTCCAATAGGACTTCACATTCACTGGCTTACATCTATTCGTGAGGCGTCAGTCATGCTTCTTTTTCGAAAAATTGGCTACGTACGTCTATGCCAATTCATTGAGGATAGATGGAGATCTGACGGAAAACGTACTTTCACAGGCCCGGGTACAAAGGAAGTACCAACTGTAGATGTAATAGTTCAGCCTCACCGATCGGTGCCCCTACATTATGCTTCACTTACCAAGCGCATTCGTTCTAGGTATCGACAAACTAATGTTAAACGGCTTAAAGGATAAGAGTAACAAGCTTACATAGCCCAACAGATACCAGGGTACCGAACCTATTGACGGTCGGTTCAAATTTGAACAGGAGGGATAGCTCGCCCCATGAGTTTAAACGTACAAGGATGAAATTCATAGAGACTGTCGACCAGCGCCTAACCTGTGGGATTGTCAGTTGAAACACAGAAGGCCACTTTATAGCCATTACGCCTTACCCATACATATTCTATCTTCTCGAACCGTCAGCCGCAAGACAAGCAGGGAGCAAAAAAAAAACTGGAAACCTCTCTGCGAAGGGTGAGGACTGGAATGGTAGTTTCAACAGTCGATAGGGGAAAAGGGCCAAAAACGTTGAGCACTGACTGTAGTCGTATCCCACGATTGATATTCCAGCGACTGTGTGGCTATATGAGACGGATTCTGAAGTATATTACAAGGGAGCGTACGAGTTATACAGTTGTTCACGAAAACAGATTGCGCTGAAGATAGCATCGACGGTATATCTGACGAGGGCCGTGTAGCGACACGAGAACAGCAATGGCGCCGTTGTAAGGCTGAGAACGGGCCACGACTCACCTGGTCATTCAAGGTATTACGTAGTACATTCCCAGATGCATAATTGCTGTATGGACATTGATATTGAGGCCATGAGGCATCCAATGCGCGTTGGGCACTGGCAGTGGGCGCTTATCACATTGCTGTGGAAGGCAATATCAGTATGGGAATTTAAACATGACCAGATGACCAGTCATCAAGCGATTCCGAGGCGGGATGATACATAACGCATGATGAGTGTCTTCCTCCATCGCCGTGGCTATCGGGCATCGTGGTATGAGTGCCGCAAGTTGTGTTGTGCACAAACATCGCGGCCCAGCGCAAAAGGGATGTCACTGTCATAAGTACGGTACCACCTCACCTTCACCCGTACCATCCCGAAACTTCACATTCTGTCCAGACGGCACATGTGGGCCTGGTCGACGGGACCCGAGACCGGGGACGGCGTTGTGCGTCGGGTACACGGCCCGCGCTGAGGCGACGATGGCGCGCATCCTGTGGTGTTTGTGATTCAGCGGATCCAGCCCGCCGCTGGCGGACGTGAGGAACCACCCGTCGGCGGCGGCGATTGCGTGTGTATCTCGCGTCCCGGAAAAAACAACGGGACCTGCGACAAGGCGCATGCCCACACAATGGGCTGACTGCCGAAGCCAGGGTTTGCGTTCGCCTACAAGATAAACACAGATGCTTGAATTCAGACATTTTTGTACAATGCAAGGGACTCATAGCAAGCTGGCGAGAGCCAGGGTAAGTTACAGTAACGAACAAGCGAGGGAGCGCAACCAAGCGAAAGGGCAAGGTTGGACGGGACTCCCTGTCGTCGCAACCAATCGCGTTCAAGCATCCTTTGAGGTCGTCCACCCGTCCGCGTTTGCAGATGTCATCAGTCCTGGGGCACTGATATGATCCGTTCAATACACGACGCCACCAGCTATTTTCTTTATCGAGACTCACCTGTGTGCAGAAGAGGCAGAATGCATTGCACACTGCTCATCATCGAGCCCGAAGTGCACAGTCGAAAACCAGCCCACGTCCCTAAAGTTCGTGGTGATCTCACGACCGAGATAGGTTCGCGCATTCAGGTTGGCGAGCACGGCGTTACAGTAGACCGAGCAAATCGAATAACCAGGTATGACGTACACCATGTTCGATGGGAAAACTTGCCACTGATGCAGTTGGAAGACATAAAATTAGGACAAATAGCTAACCGGGGGACGCACTAGGACGAGCGCCAAGATAACAAATGTGGCTGTAGAAACGCCTGTGTCGACCGAAAAAACTATGAGGCGTCGTAAAACGGCTGCTGCCCTTGTGGCGTTCCCATGTTAGTGAAACGGCAGAAATTGCTGCAGCGACTTACCCTGCGTGTTTGGTGGCAACCCGCGTGCGGACTAACACGAAAGTCATGAAAATGGCGATCAGAATATCTACCCCAGCAGCAACAGACAGGAACACAAGTGCAAGAGTCTATCCACCAGGATCTGAGTTCTTTGGTTCAGAAAATGTGACATGTACCTGCCATAAACGGGTCATCGACGAGCTTAGGGAGCCCGACATTGCCTATACTGAAGGCAAATGGGGAACAAAAAATCTGCAAGTCAAAGTCTGAACAGAGAATGATACATACAGGGCTTCTGCAGCATAAACTAGACATGTGTCATCAGAATTCGAGGATGTAAATGTCGCTACGGCAACTTACTGATAACGGTCACTGATATTTGAACGCAAAGCTCAGGATCCGGGTGAGGAGAGTGATGAAAACCCTACCGGTCTCGATGGTTACCAGTATAAACTACTTACAACATTATGAGAAGTAAAATATGAGCAGACTTATAGCTTACCCACACGAAGGGTATAATTTTTTTTCTGCCACTGACTGCGAAATGGTGAGCAGATCGGGTAAGGCTTGGAGCGCCGAAACATACAAATGTAGAATCGATGGACGAAGAAACCCTGTGCGGCTACTGTAACAACAAGCTGGAAGACATTAGCATTTTTTCAGGGTAGATAAAAGACGCATACCGAGGGGAGTAGTTGTATCTATGTCCTGTAGATAAGCTTTGCAATGGACCCATAAAAATGACCTACAATGAGATCGCTAATACAACAGTCAAGGCGCGACAGTCGGAATGAAGAAAACCAATGCCTTACGGATTGCTGGCGAGTAGCGACTGTGGGTTTATGATATTTTTATATGCTATATAAGACAGATGAAAAAATCGATTCATCGATAATATCACTGTCGAAAAACGAACCTCCAGAAACAATGAAAGCTTCATGGATCGTATTGGATACCCTGCTAAGAGGTTTAATGACTTTGCAGGCCAGTGCAACAAAGGCGTACCATAATCCCATTACCTGAGATGGCAGCATGTCGTGACGCTGGCGACAGACGATAGCAAAACTTGACTCACGAAACCCTTCAGCCGCATGGAATCATTTTGATAGCTGTCACAAGGCAATTAAAAGGCAATTAAAGATCGCCAGACAATTCCGAAAGTAATGTGGCTTACTGGACGAAATAAAGGTATCTGCCCCAAAGGCCATCTCGAAGTTGTATTCATTATGAAGATAGCGGATGGTCGATACTCACGTTTGCGCAGATGCGATACTGTAAAGTACCACTGATAGGATGACGCTAAAATATAGCGCGCCGTATGTTGTTCCCACTGGCGGGAGAGCAGCTGGGTCGGTAGACATGTCGCCAGCAGTGCGACTTGACGCAGAATTGCTAGGCTGTAGGACGTCCAGACCCGCTTAAGTATTCATACTCGTACTAGTCTGACCCTTCGAGATCACGTTAGGCGTGGTACTGGGAAGTCTTCAGCTTGCCTTGGCGGCTGAAAAAAGTATCATCGTATCCGCAACTCCATTCATTTGACTTTAGGCGAGCCTAAGCGAACCAGTTGGTGTTCAGATATCATGCTCTCGTTGCCGAGTTTCCTGGACACGCTCCCTCCTGCAATGACAGCTGAGCGTGAAAGTGTCACGACGGCTCCTTCCAAATTTGGTGCGGGTCAGGGAGGTCGAGGCATGTCTCCTGGATCTTGGAGCCGAGAGTTCAAATGTCTCAGTTTCCTGAGTGTAGTGACGAAACTTACCTTACTGTGAACAATTTCAACCTTGGGCAAACCAGCGACACTGGGACTGACCCACCGTGTTCGAAACCCTGGCGAGAAACGTTCCAAACATCGGCTGTGGCTTCGGATACCGATGCAGGCTCCGTTTACATAAAGTGGAATACTCGATTCTTACGCATGTCCCTCCATTTGCTAACGCACTCCGAGAGGCAATACCTCTTGTCCAGGAGAACGTGTCCCAAATGCGATGTCAGTCCCTAGCGAATGTGGGCGAAGCTCAGGGTCATACCTTTCCTGTACGCTGAGGATGAACTGAGGCACTGCACAGCACAAGAGCGTCGAAGAAAGCGTCGGCAAGAAGTTGTGTATGAGCAGTGTTCGCATTCAACACGACAATCAGGAGGCTGTACTAGTATAAAGTGCCAGAAATAGTCAGTTCCCCGTTTGAAAACAAGGCAAAGGTACAGTATGTAACAGAGGACGCTGCAAACACGGACAAATCAAGGACCCGTGCGTGAAGGTTAAAATACTACCAGAAGATCCAAGACGCCTAGTTTGTTCTGGGTCCCTTGCACACCAATGAGTAGAGCGTGTGATATCGATTCTCACCCACTCCTATTTCAAACAGGATCATGATGCGTCTTTCCAACCGCTTCCAGTGGAATGTCCAACTCATCTGTGTCTCCCTCCGTTTCCCGGCCATACTCCTGAACAAATGCAATTCCAGACACCTCCCCGCCAGAAGAGTATATCCCAAATCCAGTGTCTATCCCGAGCGCTTGAGTACGAAGATCACGGTCGTGGAGTTCCCGCACACTGATGAAGAACCGAGGCATGGCGCAGCATAGGAGCGTCATTGAAAGTGTCAGCAAAACCTTGAAGATGAACAGTGGTTCGGTGATGACGGTGACCAGGACGTTGTAAAGGGTGTTGCTTCGGTTTTTCAAACGTCAGCAGAGATGCTCGCTCGGGAACAAGGGTACTTACACAAAAAAATAAAAGATACCGTCCCGCATAAACCGGCTCATGTACTGATTAAGCTGGAACTGACTGGTCGCACTGTACATCTCAACCAACTGTTTCAGGGTTTGCGTACTGGCGAGAACCAACAGCATAACACTGAGAATAAATCGCGGAATCGCGACATACAGACATTGATGCTTTGGGACACTAGGACCAAATGTGCCTTGGCAGAAAGTATAATCAAGAAATTGTGCTGTCGAGACTAAAGAGAAGGGCAGTAAGAGCGTCGATCGCCACAACACTCTCAACCTATTTGGGGCGTACCAATGTAGTTGGCGGTGGAACTGTTGTAAAGTGCCGTGAAAACCACAGAAACAACGACCTGTACGACGTAAACGACCAGAAGGGCGTACAATATTACCCTGGATCGACCCCACATCGCATACACACGTAGTATCATGACCACTGTGTTCGAAGTCAAATAGAGGGAAGCGGAATTGAAGGTACTGTAAACTCACAATCAGCAGCACAGATGAACATTGGAAAGGCCCAACAAGATACCAAATACAATACACTGCCTTCAGGACGTCCGTATATCATTCCGATGCTCAGTAGGACTGCATATTGGGGAACGTACATCTACCCAGTTGTCAGTGATATACTTATTCTGAAAAAATCTAATGCATACGTCTAAGGTGATCCATTACTTTGCGACAGGTAATGAACGGATACAGAACTTACTTCCACAGGGCCCGGTATAAACGAGGTGCTCACTGCAGACGAGGTGCTTCAGTCTAATGGACACAGAACCATACTTCCACGTGGAACATACTGAGTGCGTTTATCCTGTAGATACATGGCCCATGTAAGTTGAAGTGACTACTAGCAGCGATGAACTTACATAGCCCAACAAGTACCTGGATACCGAACCTACAAATTCTGTCAGTTTAGGACATGGATGCATCGGTATCCTACTGGTCTTTATACGCACGAGGACAAACATCGTAGAGACCCAGTCCCAACGTCTACGCTGTGAGATTGTCAAGAAGGAGGCACTTATTTGATGGTTATCGCTACCTTACCCAAACATACTCTATCTTCTAAAATTGTCAGCGGCGAACAAGCGACGGAGAGAAAAGCAAAATACCTCTCTGGGAAGGGTGAGGACTAGAATAATATGACTCGATGGCTAGCCTAGATTGAGCCTCGGAATAACTTACTGTAATCGAATGCCACGATGGAGACCCCAATTACTGTGTGCTTGTGTGAGACGAAGACCCGAGTACATTGTGAGAAAACTTACGAGCTAAATAGTTGTTCACGAGGATAGACTCCACCACAGATGACACGTACTGCGACTCGGACGACATGACGTGCACAAGAGGAACCGAGACGTACGTGAATTCAAAGATTGCAGCGGGTCAGCTGCATCGGACTACTATATACTTTCCCGGACAATCAAGACTGGTCATTAGATTAGCAGAGTAAGAATGTCATAATCAGTGTGTCGCGTATCAAAACTCCCCAGGGGTCGATGGCAGTTACGATGCAAAGTGGCTGAAAGCAATGAATTCAGCGTTTCGGAACTCACCGGCTTGTGTACGTACATTGGCAAGTACCGCCTCTGATGGCCAGCCCAGCTTCGCCTGTCAAAATTCAATCGCGCTCGGGGAAAAGCATTGCGGCGAATATTACACCCGCCTTGTGTTGAAGGATGATGCGGATGCCCTGCGAGCGCCGAGAGACCCGAATACGTGCCAAGCAGGGGGCGATTATGTACCAGGGTGATCAAGGGTTGTCCTCTCTTGTGCGAACTCAGGTCGACGATTCGAAGTTGTCGGAACCGGAATCAGCTTTTCATGATTTTCGGTCGCCCGCACAAGCACTCGCCCACGGATAATGATCGACGTTTCCAAGAGTCAAGCTCTTCAGAAGCTGTATAGTCCACTTCCGAAAACGTTGGTCAGCAACATGACCGTGTCGGCTTTAGCCGAGTAGATTCCTCCCTGAATCATGTGGTGACTAAGCAAATTTCTCAGGGCAGTCCCTAGCAGTGTCCACCGTCAATGAATCGTCAGACACCGCTGAATTCCGGAAAGTGGAGCGGTTTCGAACACTCCAAGTACCAAGCGTCAAGCCTTCTTCTCGGCAGAGTGGCGGTGCGGCTCAGAGGAGTCGGAAGGGCAAATACACTCCGCTAATACCAAAAGCTCTTCTCCAAGGGATATCAAAGTTTTAGCCAGATTTGATCGCCTCTCGCCGAGTCTATTAGCGACATGTGATTCTCGATTTTCCGACATTGTTCTGAATATGGAAAGGCGAGGCGGCAATGGTGAACCCTTAGCCGCCTTCAGGTTTCATCGTTCAGGATCGTGCGTCCCTATGGAGACCTTGTTGATACTAGCAGAAGACTAACAACGGCGGGCAAAAACTGCCCCGGGATTTGGGTGTCTTGTTTTACATCCGTTTCCTTACTGCATAAATCGGCACATACGCCATGCCAAAGTCTTTGAACCAAGACGATGTGTCACGAGTCGATGGATCTCAGTTCCTTGGGGGTCTTTTTCACTCGCCATCATCATCAGAGGTGCATCGGTTCGCATGCATCGGTACCACGACACCGGTTGATGGCCCACAATGTGCGTGTAGTCGGAAGAAGGGCCAACTTTTCTCCCTTTCATCATGGATGGGATTGAGTCCGCCCGGTCTGCTTTGATAACCCTCACGTTGGGCAACGTCGACTGTCGACATGCCGAAGCGTGAGGGATCAATCGATCATGCGTCATGCTGAGTTGTTGGCGCTGGCGAGGACGACCTATTCAGCGGGGCATACTTGCGGGGGAGGAACTATACCCGCGGATGAGGACACAAACATCATTAGAATAGGAAGGCAATGGGCAAGGTAGAGATTTGCATGCATAGGGAATACATTGGGATGTCAATATACAACTTGAAGACTGAAGTACACAAAAAGCCATTACAAGATGCCCGCCATCTCAGAAACAAAGGGAAAGAAGAAGAAAGAAGGTCAGCCTGCCATTACCAGTGTGTTCCGTGAACTCGCATTCAAACGACCCTCTGTTTCTGCTTCCCCTT
>JBBPUI010000807.1:0-15115 GCA_038094615.1 Heimioporus aff. retisporus | reverse complement strand
CCAGGGCGATCCGCATCTCGTCCGTGGTGTGCACCTCCACGAGGGGCTCCATGCCGAGCGACTGTGAATATTCATACAGCGCACGAAGGCGTACCGTCGGCAGCATGGCGACGATCAAGAGCACCGTGTCCGCACCCCATAGACGCGCCTCCGCGATCTGGTACTCGTCCAGAATAAAGTCCTTGCGGAGGATCGCAGGCCGGTTCGGCAGCGAATCAACCGCCTGGCGGGCAAGCCGCATATCCAACAGGGTGCCCTTGAACCACGTCGGTTCGGTCAGCACAGAGATCACCGACGCGCCAGCGAGCGCGTAGGTGAGTGCTTGACGTGCCGCATTGGCGTCGGGCGCAATGTCGCCCTTGGATGGGCTGGCCCGCTTGATCTCCGCCATGAGCGCGGGCGATCTGGATTTGAGGCGGGGAACCAGAGGCACCAGCGGGGGCGCAAGGTGAAGCGCAAGAAACGCGTCCAGGTCCTGCTCCGAGGTGCCGGGAAGCGACTTGGCGTGCTGGACGTCCTTGAGCCGTTGCGCGTAGATGCGCTCGAGGATCGTCGGGGCTTTCGTTTTCAGTTCGGCCGCGTTCTCGACCTTTGGGGCGAGAGCGTCAAAGGGGAACGGCGGGAGAATGTTGTCGTGCACGAGCGCGTCCGGGTTTTCCTTCCAAGTACCGCCCCTGAGGCCGAGAAAGTTGCGGAGGAAGGCGTCACCGCCCTCGGAGAGGATGCTCTCCGGGTGGTACTGCACGGCCTCGACGACGAGCTCGCGGTGGCGGACGCCCATGATGACCCCGCTTTCCTCGGTGACGGACGTGACCATGAGTTCCTTGGGGAGCGTTTTGAGCGAGGCGCTGAGGGAGTGGTACCGCGTAGACTGGATGCCCTGCGGTACATCTTTGAAGCAGCCCCTGCCGTCGTGTCGGACGGGGCTGAGCTTGCCGTGTTTGATCTCTCCTGCGTAGCTGTCCGTCGTTCGGATGTCGTCCGGTTAGACAAGGAATAAAAGAGGGCGCACCCGATCTCGCCGCCGTACACGTCGACGATGCACTCGAGTCCCATGCAGACGCCCAGCACGGGGACTTTGCCCGAAAAGTAGCGAATGGCATCTCGAGAGATCCCCGAGTCGGTGGTTGGATGGCCGGGGCCGGGCGAGATGATGAGCGACTTGATGTCGAGCTGCGGGAGGGCGGCGGCGGGTATGGCATCGTTGCGTATCACGGTGACGCGGGCGTCGAGGAGGCAGAGCTGTTGGTAGAGATTCCACGTAAACGAGTCAAAGTTGTCGATCAGCAGACAGTCGATCGGTTGCGCTAGCGCGGGGGGCAAGGACGTCGTCGATGTCGTCGTCGTTGCCGTTGCCGTCGTCGCTGCTGACGCGGGCGCTGGGGAACTGGAGGACATGGTGGTGGATGTGGGTCAAGGATGAAGAGCGTCGTCAAAGCGAAATTCAACTTCATCAACAGATCATCCGCTCTATTGCATCGGCTCCATCCTACATGACCGGTTACAGCAACACAAATATTCCCCGATCCCGGTAATCAACCCCACTTTACAAGCGCGTGCAATGTGATTCTATCCCGGACTTTCAGCCCACCATCGATATAAATCATCATGGCGACCGTGACCCTGCAAGCGATCAGCACACCCTTCGCCATAGTACGACTCTCGTTACCATGCGTCTCACTTCGTAGGGCGGGAAAGAGACCGGATATTGTGAGGTCAATACCCCATCACGAGCCTGTTCGATGTGGCTGAACCGCTTCCCTGGGGACGGACCGCTACATTATCCATCAGCATCCGCCTGTTTCGACGACCCGTCGGATACGCACCTCAACAGCGCCCGCCCGCAGGCACCGTCATCAATTCCTCCGTTGATGCGTCCCACACGTATCGAGACCCATCCCTGGCAACCGTATCCCAAGAGAACGTTGGGACATGCTCAGCCAACCACTTGGCCCGTTTCACGCTGATCGGCGGACCGCGGCCACGGACGCCCACCTCCGCCAACGCGGTGGACTTGTCGTCGTCGGCGACGCCCATGAGCGACATGAACGTCGCTTGGGTCTCTCGCGACTTTACCAGCGAGATGACGTCCCCCGCGCTGAAATTGTCGCAGTCGACGATGCGGAGGCGCGAGAGGCACGCCGGGGCCGTCTCGCCGTGCAGTCGCTCTAGAAACGAGCGGGATAGCCTGGGACAGCCGATCACGGAGAGGTTCTCCCCGTTCCATTTGCAGACGAGGTCTTCGATCGGTGCGGTCGGGTCCATGGACGCGATGGTTAGGTTGGTGGAAGAGAACGCGTTGTTGGAGATCGGGAGGTTCTCGCAAAACCCGTGAACGACCGAGTCCACGATGGTGATGTCCTCGCGATGGCTCGTGCCAAGGATAGACTGTATGAGGAGGCCCCTGAGAGCGGTTCTGCCGGTGATCCTGCGAAGGCGGAGCACGGGGGGTCTGAGGGTGAATAGGCTCGTGTATGGACCGCTGTCGTGAAAGTGGATGTGCTCGAGGGACAACTCTTGTACGGAGGGAAAGAGGTCGATGACCAACAAGAATCTGTACAAGGAGATTTCGCTGGAAGCTGCGTCGCCAAAGATGGACAAGGAGGTGGTGTGTCGGAACCAACCCGCGAGACGCGGGTGGGCCATCAAGGGATTCTTGAGAAAGTGACCACCGATGGTGACTCGGTCAAGGAAAGGCACACAGAGTCTCCCCTTGTACTCGTGCCACGTGTTTCCGCTATGGGAGATGCGGGGGGCGTCGGAGCGACTGATGAGGGAGAGCGTCTTGAGATGCCGGGCATGACCACACTCCCTCCAGAGCGCGGGTATGGAGGAACTGTACTGGACATCGAAGGAGAGGGACCAGACGCGGCCGATGTGTGGACGAAGAAACTCCATCGCTTGAGCGACGCTGGCGCACTCCGAGGCCTGTGATTCGGAGGTGTGATGGTGCCTCGTGACGACGACTTTCAGTGGCCGATCGCCTGCCCACCCGAGTGTCGTGCGGGCGGCGTCGAGGGATGTGCTGATGGTGTCGACGGTGATGATCTGGCGAGTCCAGTAGACGGGAATGGACCTTAGGATCTGAAACCAAGCATGGCAGACGCAGGCGAGCGAGTACGGGAAGAGGAAAGGCGACAGGGGGTCTTCGTCGTACCACAAGGCAGGTTTCTCGCTGTAGACGCCGTCCTGGAGGCTAGCACAGGAATCGAACACGAACCGAAAGATTATCTGGAGCAATTCGGTGGGAAGAGTGGGCCACGAAGGCTTCCCGGCTGGGCTGGACTGTATGAGGTGGGAGAAAACCGAGACGGCGCTCGAGCCCGTGTGGTCCATCGTGAACCCGGGTGTGATGGATGATGATGGCGATGCTTGCGCTGGCGAGGCGCGGTAGTACGTAGTGGTGCAACACGAACCTGTACTAGGCGACCGCGCGTGACGTCGATATCTACTACTAAGCTAATTGTTTATCAGTATAATTAACACCCGGTCGTACCGGCTGTCTTCCTCCCCCCTCCCTCCTCCCCCTCCAGCGTCTGGCACGCATCCTGGTCATGTCCCTCTCTCTCAAGGCCGAGCTCGAGACCTGGGCTGCCGCCCTCGAAGCGTACGACAAGCAGGACTTTGAAAAGGCCCTTGATTCCTTCTCGGTCCGTGACGGATCGCTGTCTGCACATGCTCACACCCGTTCACGTCACCCCAGTATATCGCAGATTCGTCCAAGATCCTCACCAACATGGGTCTCATATATGCCACCATCGGCGAGCACGAGTCCGCCCTGGAGCACTTCACGGCTGCCACCAACCTCGACCCTTACCTTGCCATCGCGTAAGTCCTCCCATTCCGTTCCGACGACCCTTCACGTCGCTCTTTATATATAGGCACTTTCAGTCGGGCGTGTCCAACTTTCTCATAGAACGCTACGACGCCGCCCTCCTGAACTTTGAGGACGCGTACCTCTATCTCCGAGGGAATGAGGCCATGTCGGTTCTCATCGTTCATCCCGTCCTATTTCTGCTCACATCGTCTCGTAGCAACTACGAACAGATCGGTCTCAAGTTCAAGCTCTTTTCTGCCGAAATTCTGTTCAACAAAGGCCTCACTCAATTGAACCTCGGTTACTTCGAGCAAGGCATGGCAGACCTCCAAGAGGCGAGCAAACAAAAGGTTACCGACGAGCATGGCGTCATCGACGAGGCCATTCGGGATCGTGGCGAGGGTTACACGGTGTTCAGCATTGTTCGTTTTTTTGTCTGTTCCTTTTGTTCTCTATCGCCTCAACTATAATTAGCCCGTCGGCGTTCTCTACCGGCCGTCGGAGAACAAGCTCAAGAACTCCAAGACCAAGGACTATCTTGGGAAAGCCGTTAGTCTATTTGCGTCTCTCCCGCACTTCTTAGCCGATCCCTGTTAACAGAAACTCGTCGCCGCGAGTGATTCAAACGACGCCTTTACCGAGTTCACTGGCGTAAAGAGACTCCAACAAGCTTCAGCTGACAACACCGAGAACACGGATTCCGATCCCAACTCGTCTGCGCTCACCAGAAGTGCAACCGTCCCCGCACCTCGTACGCCTTTTCATTATGGACGCTTCTCGTCTCCTCACCGATCATATAGGCACGGAGCCGCTCCCGGATCATCGTGCTGCACTCGAGCGTTCAAACACGACTCTCCAACCCGGTACCACGGTTAGCCCAGACATGACCACTACTCTTGCATCGCGCCGGACGCAATCTGTTTCAAACCCCGTAAATGTACCACCACTCCCGCTCGTATCAGGACTATCTAGGAACAATTCCACACGTGTAACAAGAACTGCACCCACTCCAGGCCCTCCCAGAGTCAAGACGCCGCAGGGTGGTCCAGTCGGAACAAGGGCAGGGGAAGAAGTAGGATCAGCCAGGGGTGGTGAACCGACTGCGCTTCGGAGTCGGCCGAGCCTTCGCAGACTACGGGGGCAAGCTGCACCGGAGGTCGCGCTGCAGCCAGCGCCAGTGCCACCCCCTCTGTACTCGGAGTCGGGCCAGCAGATGGGCTCAACTCAAGACTCGCCACCAGTGCCCGTGCAAGGTATGTGTGGTTTAACGTCGTGTTGTCTTCCCATCCAAAGATGGTCCTTGTGGTGGAGGCCCAACTGACGCTGGTACTTTGAATTTCTATCCAGGTGGTCATCTAACTCAATTCTACGATACTTATATAGACGCTTATACAGCCGAGCCCGCGTCGCGACCGACGATTTCACGTACTCCGGGTTCCCAGTCCCAATCCAACGCAACTTCACCCCACAGGCGGTCTCCGGCGACATCCCCGTTCCATCAGTCACAAGCTCCGGAACAACCCCCATGGATGCAGCCTCAACCCGTTCCGAGCCCGGTGAGGTCACCCAGCTCGTCTAGCGCGAACTCTGGACTCAGGCGTGTGCCGTCGAGGGGTGCGAATCTGAGGGGCCCGAACACGGTCATGGAGTATGCAATGGAATCCAACTTGGGCATGCCTCAGGACGGCATGATTATACGTAACGGAGGCATCAACAACGGCGGTGCAACAGCGCGCAGGAAGCCGACACGCCGCCAGATGACCCGAAGGGTGATGCAGTACGACGAGGAGGTCGACGATGGATTCGTGGGCGAGTACGAGATGGCAAACATTCGTATCAAGGTACGCTGCAATGGATATGTCGGTCGCGAAGTTGCAAAACGTCTTTGTAGCTGCACTATCGGGGTGACGTGCGCGGGATGGCGATCCCACCCACGACAACTTACGACGAGTTCGTCGACCGGGTGACGACCAAGTTTGGGACATCGCCGACTGGGCTCGGGATGAAGTTCGTGGACGAGGACGGGACCAAGATTAGTCTCCGGGACGAGAGCGACTTTGAGCTTGCGATAGAAACGGCGCGGGAGGGCGCGGGGGGGCGGTGGGCGGGGCAACTCCAGGTCCGGGGTGGAGGCGTCGTGGAGAGGCTCTCCTCGAGTATGATTACATAATCTAACAAGGGCTGTGACTGCTACCATGGCTCACTTGCCGCTCATCGGGCGCCTCTCGCTCAAGGAGTACGTCGCGCTGCTCATCGGTCTCGCCATCCTCGGCGTAGAGACGCTCCTACGGTTCATTGTTATACTGCTCCCAAAGCCGGTCGTAGTCTGGTTTTACAATCGTTCGCAGGACCTCTTTGACAGCGTTGCAAGGGCTCGCGGAAAACCGACGACCGAGGTGGAGGCCTTTGCCTCCGCCATCCGCGTCGCAAAGGACTTTGGCGAGTTGTGTACTCTCTATGGCTATGTCCATGAAGAGCATGTCGTCCTTACCAAGGATGGTTATCTTCTCACATTACACCGCATCCCAAGACGCAAGCACGAGGGTCCTGCAGACTCCAACGCCAAGAAGCCCGCTGTCTACCTTCACCACGGGCTGCTCATGAACAGCGAGGCATGGGTGTGTCTCACAGACGAGGCCCGCTGCTTGCCCTTTGTGCTGGCCGAGCAGGGTACGTTTGATTCTGGCAGGAAGATCCCGTTGCTCACTCAGCCCCTAGGCTTTGATGTATGGCTCGGAAATAACCGTGGCAACAAGTACTCCAAAAAGTCTATTTATCACCAGCCGAACTCGTCCAAGTTTTGGAACTACAGTTTGGACGAGTTTGCGTTGTACGATATACCCGACTCGATTGAGTATGTACTCTCGCGCACCGGCGTAGGCAGCCTTGGCTACGTCGGGTTTAGCCAGGGCACCGCCCAAGCGTTTGCCGCGTTGAGCGTCAACCAGCAGCTCAACGAAAAGGTGAACGTGCTCGTCGCGCTCGCTCCCGCGATGAGCCCCGCCGGACTGTCCGCCCCCGTGGTAGACGCACTCATGAAGGCCTCGTACGTTACCTCGACCGCTTTTTGCCATTTTTTTTCCCATCGTCGCTCATCCGATCGCGCAGCCCGACATCCATATACCTCTTTTTTGGGCGAAAAGCGATTCTGTCTTCGGTCGCCATCTGGCAATCGGTCTTTTACCCTCCCATCTTTACGTGCATCATCGACGCCGCCCTCTCCTTCCTCTTTTCCTGGGACAATCGCAATATCACCACCACCCAAAAGACGGCCGCATACGCTCACCTGTACTCGTACGCCTCCGTCAAGTCCGTCGTGCACTGGTTCCAGATCATGCGCGAGTCTACCTTTCAAATGTTTGACGACGACGTGGCCATGCTGAACACGTCCGCCAACGCAGGGAAAGCGTACCGTCCCGTGCGGTTCCCGACGCGGATCATCGGGACGCACATTCTGTTGCTGTACGGCAGCAGGGACAGTCTCGTCGACATCGAAGCCATGCTCGGGGCGTTGCCGCCGCACGGAACGCGGTCGAGGCGCCTGGACGGCTACGAGCACCTGGACGTGTTGTGGGGCAAGGACGTGGACAAGGACGTGTTCCCCGAGGTCGTGAACGCGTTGCGTCTGCACTGCGAAAGCCCGACAGGGGCCATGCGGAACGGGGAAAAAGTGTTTGAGATGGAATCGACGACGGATCTGTCCGTTCAGGGGTGAGGCCTGAGGTCACGTGTGGGTGGACATGGGACAATGTCGCTCGGACGATATGATCTTTTTTTTTAATCATTTATTGACGTTTATAATTCTCCCGTATGATCAGCTTATTCCGTAACGAAAGGTCTACTCCCCGTGGTGCGACGTCCAAACTAGTAACGCGAGGCGGAATCTCCCAATGCAACTTTCTCCAATCAGCTTCTCGCTTGCCGGCATCTCCGTCTCACACGACATGGTCGCACGCATGGGTATCTGTGCCAATGCCCCGGTCGCCGTCGTTCAGCTCCTCTGCATCCAGGAGTCTTGGGCTTCGAACACATCTACACGTACGGGCTAGGTGCGGCTAGCGAGCACGCTTCTTGACATGGTTGGCGGGCAGGTAAACATAGGCAAGGTCGGAGCGCGTGCGACTGGTTTGTAGGCCCATGCTAAGCGCGATATCAACCGGCCCAACGTCAATCGCAGCCGTGGGACACGCGTACACATCAGGGCCGATTCCCGGTATGATTTGGACGCCCAGCTAGCGTTCGATCCGTACGGCTACTCGCTGTTGGGCAGCCAGCCTTTTCCCTAGGTTCCGAACTGGGCTCGTTTGCCTGCAGATAGGCTTCCAGGCTGCACGTCTTGCGATGGTGTGTACTTTACAAGCTGGACCTGGGCCGAGAAACATGGTATTGCTACGGGCGGTTCCGAGTGGATTCGAGAACGAGATACGAAGGTTGGACGAAAAAGCGATGGGTTAGCGTCCGGTGGTGTTCCAGTACGCACCAACGTAAACGGGTAAATGGTTAGGAGCGCACGAGCACCCCGTACGGCCACCCACGGTCTACCCTCGGCCCGACGGTCGTAGAGATGGAGCAGGGCCAGAGGCCATCAGTCATTACTGTGGGCGGGTTTGTGGATCGCGGCTTCGGGGATACAGATTGGATAGGGACCCTCACGGGGTCGACCGTCGACACGAGTGCATTGTCGCAGATTGGGGCCGAGGCGGACGTGGGCGCATTCATGACGATACCATGCGGGAGTATTGCAGGCTGCAGTGTATGGTGCGTAAAACTCCCATGTGGTGCGGCTGGTTCCCTCTCTTCTCATTTGGTGGAAATGCGTGCGCGCGCTACCGGAACTGGAGGGACGAGTGCGACCTGAGCCACGTCCAGAATTCAGAGTTACGGATCTTGCATATGCACCGGGACTTGATAGGGGACAAGGCTTGCAAACTGTACGCGCACGGTGGAATGAAAAGGCTGTGTTACTGTAAACTTTGGCGCGTATATGGACGAGACGGTACGTTATCTCCGACGAGATCTTGTGCCCCGCCATTCAATCACACTAAACTTTTGTATTCTGTAACTCATGCGTAGAGGAGAAAGGCTCGCATACAACGGAGCGTTGGACAGGTTCTGGTCGATGCAAAACGCGTGCATGTCGTAGCCGGGTAGACGTCTCTGCACTCGACCTGAGGGCGTGCCATGGGGGAATGGCGACGACGACTACTACCCTACCGCGGTCGCTCATGATGAGCATCTATGCTGCTGCCGCTCGCGGTCTCCCTACACCAGATCTCAGGGATCCCCTCCTGTTCGGGTGTCACCGTATGTGGAAATCGGAGATATTCGATCATGCCGAGTCACTATATACCCCTCTCCTTGTGCGTCTCGATTCAGATTTAAGCAGTCCGATCGTTTAAAAAAATTAATATGTTATATATTAAAAAAAAGGCTGCCGCACCGTTTCCTGACGACAATCCCTCAGGCTCTCATCCATGTCGCAAGCACCAAGTTTGCCACCACTTGGTCCGCTATATGGCGCGTATTACTTTGGTTCGGTATTGATGACCGCACTCTATGGCCTTACATGCATGCAAACGTGAGTGCTCTCCAAAACACGTTAATCCAGTATTCGATAAAGTTGTCGGCACAGATTCTTTTACTACGTGCAGTGAAGCTCATCTTTTGCAACACCGCTTCTTCGGCTGATCATGAACGCTCTAGTTATCCCAAAGATCCCATATCCACGAAGATTTTTGTGAGTCAAAGTTGCGCACACACGCACGTCGAATTAACGCCCCCATCTAGGTGGCTCTATTATTGTAATAATTTGCCCATCTCATTCACGACCTTTCTGAGATTCCATATAGCGCACTGAACACCGTCCATGAAGCCTTGACTGTGGCTGGGAGTGCGTATGCCGTCATGTTCAGCATTCGACCATCGCTAACCCATCTTGTACCACGTTCAGCATACAAATATATCATGGCCGGACTGGTGAACCCACTAGCGCTTACGATAGGGATTCCGTGAGTGACCGATCGTTGACTTGAATGATCATGCTCTTATTATTTAACCAGGGAACTTGTTGTAAGCTCTCTATGGTTTTATCGGAATGTTTGTCTACTACTAATTATATGTTGTAGCTGCAGCTGGTCTTCATGGTATTTTACTGTCTTTCTTTGTCGAGAACTGATGCTCATCCACACTCCTCAGGTCTCTGTTTCCATACCTTCACAAGGCTATCTCGTCTACAAGATATACCTTTGTGTGTTCCTGCCACTTTCTACTTTGCTCGATTATGTGACCACAGTCGCTCAGATAGCGGGAAGAGGATCGTCGCCCCACTTGTATGGGTAAGAGTTTTGCACACAAGTAATTCCAACTTCGTTCTAAGCGGCACATAGATCCCCCTGGCGATCGTTCAGATTGGTACATCTTAACGTTCTTGCTATTGGACATGAGGAACTCACATTCAATAATTTCTGGATACCAGTTGCTGCCTTCTGTGGGCCTTCTTTCATCCATTTTACCTCGGTAATCGCTCATTGCAATATTCTTAGATGTCGTCATAAAAGAACTCTATGTGGTCAACGGGTGAGTCGGTTTTACCTCTTGCAGTCTGCAGTCTGCTCATATTCGCATCCAGCGTACTTAAAGTTGTTCCGACAAATGTGATTACCCACAGGCCATATTCGGTACATGGAAATGTTTGCTATTAAATCGATGATCTCACCTTTGCACAGACCTTTGGTACTTTGTTTCTTGCGTTCGCCGCCGGGACGGATATCTTGATCGCCCTTTCCATGACGATTTTACTTATCCGCACGCGATCTAGAACACCTTTCCACAAGTAAATCTTGTCTCGCCGACCTTTTGGACATACTGACAAAGACTTCTTCTCGCAAGGACGGCACGCCTCTTGCAACGGCTCGTCTTCTTCTCGGTGAATACGGGCGTGTGGACGGCCACCTTTGCCGTGTTGACCCTCATTCTGGTGTGTATTCCCCATTGCTGCATGCAATTCCATGACAGATGCTTACCCGGCACGTCAGATATACGCTTTCCCCAACACTTCGATCTATGCCATCCCCGGTCTTGCTATTGGCTCTGTCTACTTTAACACCCTCATTGCCAACCTGAACGCTAGGGAATATATCAGATCCGGAGGCGAAGGGACAGATCATATCATCAAGATGGATTTCCTGTCGAATCAGGATTCGGAAGCGACCAACAGCACGAGGATAGACAAACCCGGAGAAGCCAGCATGATCGTACCCGCCGGGTCGCCTGTGAGTTACGCAATATTTGGTTTCGTCCATTTACGAGACGCTCTCGCTAGGGAATGGGTGTCTGGAAGTCCACGGAAGTGATCACGCATCCGGAAGTGGACCAGACGACGACATCAGCCGAGGATTACGCCTGATGGATCCTATTGGGTTGAAAGCCATGGTCGGGGATATGAAAGTAAGCGTGCCATGGTTGATGTACTTGTATGCTCGTTTGTGTGCTTGCGCTGCTTCTTTGTATATCTCGTGAAAAGTAATCGCCTCGGTCTGCTTGCGGCCGCGCCGACTCAGTCTCAGTTAGTAGATGACTCCGTACCTAATATATGTAACCTTTTCACCTCCGTCAAACGCCGTCGCCATGAAAAGTAACGGTGCATTCTTGTCGTTGCACTCTAAATATAGCCTGAGGTTCCGCTAGGGCTACGAAGGTTTCCGCTTGAAATACAAACCAAATTCCGGGATGGTGTCGGTCCGCAGTACTGAAAATGAGGACCTTGCCGCTAGTCTCACGATCCGTGCGCAGCGGTTGGCGGTCCGTATTTGAGCTCAGCTCAGCAGCAAACGAACATTTCTTCGAAGCTCCCACATCCTCAGTACAAGAAGTTCAAGCGGGTTATGTTACAACAAAGTGGTTGTGGCACTCGCGAGGTGTTTCAGCGAGTTCTGAATCCACTCGGCCAAAACCGGAAATTCGCTGAGTACTAATTTTCACATCCGGTTTCCTCACCCACAACGCAAGAAAAAAAAAGCCAAACATACGTGCAGTCGACATTCTCTACTTCCTTGTTCCGCCGGGCAGCCTCGCGTCGTGCACCCTCGTTTGCCGCGCGTCGGTTTGCCAACACCTCCCAGGGTGCCAGAGGCTCGAAACAGGTGCAGGATGCCCTTGGTGTTGCACAGCAGTTATTGGCGAGCGCGGGTCGGGTTCTCGGACCTCTTGGTGAAAGGGCTGCTGGATTGCTCGGATGTGCGTACCTTTGCTGTCCTACTCGCCTGCGGTAATGGCTGACGAGTACGCATACGTCCTGCACGACGACCCTACACGTTCAATCCGTTTGACATGTGGCTGGTGTGTGTAGCATACCGCCAGCCTCTCATCTACAACGCCGAAGTAGCGCGCGAGCTACTGAAATAGGTCTACATCGCCGAACGGCTGCAGCCCCCATCTTCGCTCTCTGTCATCACGGACGCATACGCTGTCCTTTGGGGTCGTGCAAAGAACCCGCAGTACTGGCGCGACCTGCTCGCGACCGGCGAGTGGGCCCGCGTCGCAGTGTATGCGGTCGAGGCATACGCCATTTTCAAGGTGTGACTCTGTTCTCGACTCTCTTCCCGCGTTATGATGCCGATCCAATGCGTAAACAGGTTGGCGAGATAATAGGCAGGAGGCACTTGATTGGGTACAAACTGCACTAGAGAATAGACCCTACACTTTGTGTTGCTGGCACGTGCGATTTCGCGCTACTACGAACATGGATAAACCTATAATGTCCAACTCGGTACGAACAGGACAATGTCATTGTGCACACCCGTGGCCTGCAGGTTCTTTTTTTTAAAAACCTGCATGGGCTTATCTCCGTGCACTGTCTTGGATCAAATCGAGTCATACAAAACGGACCTTCGCTTTGTCTTTCATGTGCGGCTGCTCGCTGCCTCGAAGAGCTACCAGGTTGAGCCAGGGCTGGTATCGGACCTCGGACACCTTGTTTGCCGCCCTTTCGCGAGATTTGGGATAATATCAAGTTCGGATTCGACGCATCGAAGTATATATACTTGACATCCGTCTTTGCGTTACCGACAACCAGAACTATTTTCGAGCGACCAAAGCCAAGCATGCTTGAACTAGCATTACCGATGGTTGAAACTTACTCGGCAAACTCGTCAACCCGAGCCGCCCTGCCTTTGCCCACTCGTTCACCGCTGGAACACCCCAAAGCGTCAGCCAACCAAACGTCCACACCGAACCTAAGATACCGCCCACTCGCTTCCCTGTATATTTTTTCCAAACACGTTCTAGCACGACACCGACACCGTTCATCGCCCAAAACCCGAGCATGACGAAAGAGTTCCCGCCTCGGCCAAACGCACGAAGCTCAATGTCGTGCAAGATGCCAGAGATCATAAACGCACCCAAAATGCCTGCATACCGGCCAAAGAGGGCGCTGAGTGGCCGAACTCCGAGCGCCACCACCTGTTCACGCAATTGCTGATGCCACCGACGACCCCACAGCTCACTCAGCGATGTGGACAACCATGGCGAGTCGAAAATGGGTGGCCATTGAGACGGGTGGTGCCGGAGCACGATAGTGCATACGATTGCGAGGGTGAGGTAGTTGCACTGGAGTACAAAGTATGCCATCCAGATGGTCAAAAACGAGATGTACACGGCGCAGAGGAGCTCCCGGAAAGATGGGAGGGCATTGTCAAACAGAGGGCCGCCCCCGAGTGAGGCAGCCGGGAGCGACATGCGCAGGAGCTGAGTCACGGCGTCGCAGCACACAGCACAGAAGACAAGCTGGGCTGTTGACCAGAGTACGAAGAGGATACGAGAATCCGTGTTAATGATGGGCTTGGGGACATGCCGTCCCTGCCGCCAGTTCCACCCGATGCCTCGCGTGGTGCACATCAGGTCCAGTGCGTTCCAGAGTGCGGTGGAGAGACGTTCTGAACCTAGATTGATTGATTTTTTCGAAGAACCACCATCACGACGAAAGGTCTCTTGCGCACATGCCCAGATTGTGCTGCGCATGGAGACGGAAAACATCTGAGTCTAGAATGAATGACCGTTAAAAGCAAGTCTCGGGCTGGAGCACTGGTATAATCACCATGAGCATGGTGTTCATCTGGCCTTTTGTGGGATCGCCTCCCGACATGTCGACAAATGCACCACGCCAGGTAAGCCAAAGAAGGCAGGGTAGCAATGCAAGGCGGTAGATGGCTGTTCCTTTGAGCTGGACGAGAACACCCATCAAGTAAAAGCATAGGACGGGTGGGAGGATGTATGCAAGAAAGGTGTCCCTCGTAAGAGGGACCTTTTGCGATAATGAAAAGAGGTCTCTGCCGCTGTCCGTAGCCATAGCATGGACGAAAGAAGAAACACGAGGGAAAGCGACGACAAGTTCGGCCCATCACAACTTGGCCTTAATGGGGGTTCGGCGGGGTTGCTGAACCGGTTGAACTATAACGCCCTGCCCAGCTCTCGGAAACTCCAAAGGTCCATCCCGCGTAATGTCCTATCTCCCCTTATCTGGGCCCTGCGGGAAGTTGATCTGTTCACAGCCCAACCCCGCGCCTGCCACTCGTCGTGGTGTTCTCCGGTCAGTAAACGTTCATAATATTATAATATTCAGCGAACCTGCGCCAGTGGACATTCCCATGGATACAGATGAACTGACCGCATGCAATACCAGCTGCAAAAGTCCTTCATGGAAATCATTTGATCAAATCTGACTGCGGGAAAATGGCTCAGCTTATATCCATCTAAGGACCGTGACCGCTGAAAGACCAATTAACGTTGCATCGCCTTTCCCGCGATTTGTGGTCACAAGAAAGTGATCTCAAAGTCAGGTAACCTGAACGACATGCGAAACATTGCGTGACCAATATGTAATGACTTTGTTCCCCTCAGGGTATCTTTCACTCCTAATCTCGTTTCTTTGAATTTGCCGTTGGTTTAGCACTTGTCTCTTATCTAATCGAGAACTGGTTACAGGATCTAGCTGCCTTCCTGACGCATTTCATACTTATCGTCGCCATATGCGTTGCACCACCCGATAACTATAATTACATGACACACGCAAGGTTATTGGAGATCAAGGAGTTTTATAAGATCACAAACAAAAAACAGCTCAATGCAAGTATGTCATGAGCACCACTAGTAACTAAGTTATGGCAGAATACATCTGTCTACATCGGGAGTCCCCCAATTTCCTGACAAGGCATTATACTGCCTTGCTCAGAACACTACTTTGTAAAAGAAATACATTTTATATTGAATCTGATAACGTATTGTATTCCTGTGATAATCCCT
>JBBPUI010000805.1:0-15127 GCA_038094615.1 Heimioporus aff. retisporus | reverse complement strand
TGACTATAGGGTTGCTACATGAGACAATCTAGAGGGGGGAAGTCAACCAGTGCTACAAGTGCAACATAGACTATGTAGTACTATATTGCAAACCCATTTTTTGCAGATGCATCTTCCGATCCCACGCTGCGTTCTGAAATAGTCTCGACGACTGTCACCTGATTCTCCCCATCCAATACCGACATGCACTCGTCCCACACGAGCATCCTTGGCTTGCGTCGCGCCGTTGCCCGTGCAATTTGCAACCGCCGCGCCTGCCATCCGGAGATCACCACTAAATTCCTCCCCACGTCAGTCTCGCACCTATGCGGCAGACTTACCATAGACTTGCGCGCATTGGCCGCCCCAGATGCCTATTGGACTTCGACCTCAGTCAGCTCCTTCTTGCCCGAACCCAATGTTCTAAGGACCGACTCACGACCTTGACGTGCGCCTGCAAATGCCGCATGTCCATCGATCACAGCGTGCATCTCCCCACCAAATCGTTTCCACGCCCCGTTCTTACGGCCGTTGCAGAAGTTATGTCATCGTTGGTATAGCTGCACCCAGAGACGCTTACTCTCTGTGACGTGACATCGTAGGAGCATCCTCCGATGAACGCGCGACGAAGATCGGTAGACAAACAGAGCGACGTGCCCTGGTCAGGTTAATTGCGATACTCGGTTCTACGCAGCCCTATTTTTTTAAGGAGGGAAGACCGAGGACATTAGTACAGACTTGAGCGTCCAGGTTGGCCTCTCCCTTGCACGCAGATAATGCCTTGGCTTTACCGCTACGCGCTTGCCGCTCCATGCATAGCACTCTGTATGCTCGCACTCCACGCTCGTCAGCCCCCGACCGTCCCCCACGGTCATTCCGAGTACGAGAGCATCATTCGAGTTGATACTAACTGATCTGGGGTTCGCAGAAACTCCGAACATGAGAGCAGGAAAGCGAAAACGAGAAGATGGGAATCATGCTACCACCGAGCAAGCGAACGGTGAGCCTGAGAAATGTGTTTTGAGGGGATTGTCGGGTGTATGTGTCGTAACGTCGCGATCAGGCCAAGAGTGACTAGTAGCTTGTGGTTCCGAGGCCGACTGTGCATCGAACTGAGATTCGACAGGACCCAAGACGATGGCTCGGGTGGCGATGAGCGCCCTTTTTACACGCTCTTTACACGCTCTTGGCATCTTTGAGCAGCCCGTCCCACGCTGTTTCAGACCGAGCTTTTCGCTTTTGGGTTCCTCATCATCCGCAACCATCACTGGAGGTGGTGGAGGAAAGGAGGAAGTGACAGAAAGTGTCGTGGGGCTGAGCCGCAAACTTTGATAATGATTATCGTAGACGCGCTAGGATGAACAGATTCAAAGGCCGTACGGGTCTCCAAGAAATACCACCTTCAAACTCGGTCGCCCGATTGAGTATCGAAAGTGTCAGAGTAGGAAGAGGACGAAGTGAGGTCCGAATATATGCAATGATCAATTCCGTCAACCCGCTGACCACGTCAAACATCCACCCTCCAACGACTATTGGCACGAGTAGGTGCCAGCAAGTGGAGGCCCAAGGCCGTAGTGTTTGTCCCTGGCCTGTTGCGTACCTCGAGCCTCTGCGTCCCGAGAAGCAACAATCCCGTAACCCCCATATAGGCAGGTGCACATCTTCGGCACAATCCCGGGGCAACCGCATTCCTACATCATCTGACTCCATTTGCCATCCATTTTCCAGATCGACGTAGCATCCTTGTTCTGTAACATGACCCTTGCCTATCAAATACACCAAGTCATTGGATTTGATACTCAAAATATCATGCATGGTGATGATACAGTCTTCTTTCTTGACGTATGGATGTCACGCTCGGACCCGCCACTGTTGTCGAATATTGCGTCTGAAGATCTGAGGCAGACATCGACTCGCCTACATGCACATATCTCGTGAGTTGACGTCATTTCGTGCGATCCAGAAAGAACCTACCAAGAATCCACACGCCAGGGTCGCATATTCTCGCCTTTTCAAGTGTCAGTCATTGTCTCATACCGCTACTCAACGACACCACCTTTGGATTTGCTATTCTCCTCGCCTCCAGCAGATGCTTCCTCAACTCCAGATCACGTCACGTCTTCGATGCACCAACCATTTCCAACAGCGCCGAGGGCAACGTTCCGGTGAATAGAACCGCAAAAGGCTTGCATATCAACACCAGCCAGATCCTGTGTGACACCCGCGACGCACTGTTGAACTTGATTCGCATCAAGATGCTATAGATCCTGTTCGTCGGGAACTTCGCCCTTTCCGAGACCGAAGGAAGGTACACGTCCACGTCGTGCAAGATGGCACGGTCTGGCACGTAGGATAAGAGAGGACAAGATTGGTGAGCGTAAAGTCCCCGATGAGGCATGATCCGCCGAAGTGGTCGCAGTTTTCGGCGTTTGTTGATGAGCACTGCGGAGGCACTTTGGAGGGTAGCAATGGCGCCCCAAGTTCCGTGATGGCTATTTGCCCTTGGCTAGCACGGCGGGGGAGGGACCATCATCCGGTGACAACCAAACATGCCCCGAAAGAAGCTCCTGACATCGCCAGCTCGAGTGTTGCCTTGAAGCATGAGGTGCGAGCCATACCAGAATTCCCGAACGAACATGGCTAGCAACAAACTGACTTGCACAGCATGCAACGCTCCGGATAGCGTCAAGAGATTAGACGGCTGGGGCCTGAGGATGATAGGTTAAAAAGTATGCTCGCACGAAGCGGCATTTGTTGGCTTGACTGTGCTGGTATTTGGCACGATGGGGGTAACAAGGGAAGCCACGCGAGTAAGGAGTGTTTGTTCCTGTAGGGGACGCAAAATGAGAAGCCTCGGATAAGAACACGGAAAGAAATAGCAGAGTGAATGGTGAGCGTCAAGTGGATCAATGAATGCAGCACCAGAGGCGTTCAGGTGGCAGTTGAGTATGGAATGAGATGGCCGGTCGCAAGGGAAGTGCAGCAAGTTCGTCGTCGGTTTCCCTGGTAAACGATGAGTAAACCGAACGAGACGAGAGACAAAGGGGACCTGCTTAGCAAACTTGGCCATGAGGATACCGGCGGCGATGGAAGACCGTTACTACCCATGTCCTGTAGGTTGGTCCAGGTCGCTTTCCATATGTCCATCAAAGCATTCCAGTTGGTTGTGCACGACTGCGTGATACACATTCCCGGGGTTTGATGAGGTTCCACTCTCTGATTGATATCCATAAGAAGCTCGCGACGCTCCTCGTGATCAGTACTCTAACGCCAGTTGCCACTCGCTCAAGCGCAGCGCGACCGACGCCATAAAGTGGGGCATCCTTGGCTGCTTGGGATGGATACGGAGAGCGCGGGAACCAGAAAACACTGTCCGACAACGTAAGTCATGAAAGGCGCAATGGTGAAAGCGAGTACCAGTCGAAGTTCCGCCTCGAAGTGAGTAATGGAGTTTAAAGGATGGGGTGGGGAAGGGGGTGCATCTAGGTCTAGCAACATCTTCAGAGGTGATGGTGACAAGACTGAGCGGGTTGATGGGTGGTGGTCGCTCGTCATTGTGCGCGACAATGATGAGGTAGGAGGAAAAGAGGAGACGGAACCGCGCAACCGTTGAACACTTTTCTTGCGTCTCGTCACGCCCTCACTGTCCGCACGCTCGCGGACAAGGGCGTTACATATTTATAAGAATGCCTACGAGGGGTACCCATTCTACCGTCGACGAATTCTTTCACCTACTCACGCGCATCGCATCTGTCTGGTCACCGGACTAAGGATTGGCCTAGGTGGTGGTCGCTACATTATGGAAAGCCGGACGTTTATGCCCTGCTTCGTACGAATTTTTTGCACAAAACTGATGTAATCAGACTTCTGTTTTTTCCAAACTTGGAATGTACCTTGTACCTGAACCATTTTGGGAATTGATGACCGACGACCGACGAACGACCAACAATCAACGAGTGATGAATGTATGGTGACCGACAAACGGTAGTAGTTAACGGGGACTATGGGAAACTGAATGTGACAACCAACGAGCGATGAACAATGATTAACGAGCGATGAGCGCACGGTGACCAATAAACATGACTACAAGGAATCATCCACCTCTTCTTCTTCTTCCTCGTCTGACTCTTCATCAGAGGTAAATCGGTCGACAATAATCTCCGGCCCAGCATCGATTTCGGGCTCATCCTCGTCAAGAGTATCTAGGGCATTGTGATGTTCATGTTCTGTCCGGAGGGGTAGTTCAGAACAATTAGTAGGAGGTTCAACACTAGAATAGGCGCTTACGCAGACCAAGGCCGTTGGCCACTCCACCCATGTACCCATCAACTTCATAAAGATCTTGGCCAGGCAGGAGGTCTTCGTCGTGGTCCGAGATATCTGTATCGTCCAGTGTGCGGATAGCCTCGGCAATACCTTGGCGTTCCCGCGCAAGTCCCAAAACAGCACCATACACCGTCCAGATGGAAGAACGGTCCACAACCGGTCGATCTAATTCCTCATAACAAGAGGACAAGAACTCGTTTAGCGCTGGTGGGACCAAGTCAAATATGGGGTGTGTGGTGTTGATGTAGCGCGCGCGGACGAATTCAATTGCTTGCGGTGATACTGGGACCTGATAGTCGCCGTGAAAAAAAAAGAATGAATGAGAAATAAGAACAATATTAATTATACCTTAAAGTCAAGAGCGCCAAATATCTCTGGAGTCGAATGAATGATATCTGGTATCCCATGCGGTAAAATCTCACAGAGAGTACGTCAATAGGCCGAAAAAAAAAAATAGAAAACACACTAACTCACTTTTTTTCGATCTTTGCGTTTCCGGCTGCTGTTGACGCGTTGTCGATAATTATCTAATTCACGTTGCATCCATGGGATAAAGAGCCATCGAAATATCATCCTAAAGAATGTGAATACAAGGTTAAGACGCATATAATGTACTTACAGTTGTAACGTGTTGTCAGGATTGTACCAGTTAGCCTCTACACCCCTTGCCAGCAAAGATTCATAGCCTGGGGTGAAGCGCCGTCGAAGCTGCGACCAAGCAATTTCAGGAATGATGTTTTTCTTCGTTCGCATCCAGCGGTGCTGGACAAAACCTTCTAATGATGGATCATACATTTGCCGGAGAGTCGTCTGTGCGTTTGCAATACCGAAATTCTCTGTTCCAGGGTCACTTTGGGTAACCAGGGGGATAACTGTTTGGAGGCCCTGAAAACGTACTACAACAAGCACGCACGGAGGAACTTACATCCTAGCTCTTCCACGGTTTCCAAGTAGTATGACAGAATAAGCTGTGGATTCCGGTTAGAGTGCCACACCTTCATCCATAATATCCGCCCCGAAAATGGCTCAATCCCAGTGTGTAAAGCAAGACCATAGCGCAGCCACTTATCATGCTGATCTACGGCCCAGATATCATTTATGCCAGCAGCCCAAAACTGACGACGCCGTAGTCGATTGGCCTTCCGCTGCCTTACCAGGTCTGGCTCGTAAGCGGTAAAATAATCCCGCATGACAGATCTATAACGACTAAATGTGGGTCAAGTGTAGCATGGAAGATAAGATACTTCACCTCGAGACTTCCATCCCATGCTCTTGACGAAGCAATGAGATCATCTCACGGCTTCCAGCATGAGGATACATTTCCCGCATGTCTACCATGACATCACGTATGGAATCCTTGGTGTGCGCTTGGTCTCGTGTACGGAAAAGTCCAAGTGACTTGCGAAATTGGATCAGTTTACTACGTCTGATTGTAATGCTGGTGAGTATATTAGCATCACCGTAAAGCATAAATTTGCTTACCCAAGACCATATTGCGTGGTGTCAAACTCCTTGCGGAGCTCTATCAACATCTCATTGTCGGTAATGCGGTATTGCCACAGCCGTCGGATGTGTGGCTCAAGTAGGTCGAGTGGTGCTGTCAGATACACTCGTTCTAAACGTGTTATAATATGTATGTGCTGCCAAGTCACTTACGGTTCGGTTTCCACTGATTGCGCCGCCTTTGCATGCTGGACAGTTACGGTAGATGAGGCCTAGTAAGGTGTTTGCTGGGGCTCCCGGCTCGGTAGCGTGATGGCAGCTATATGATGATTAGTTAGTGTCGTTCATCCCCTTTCCATTCATCCGTTGGCATCAAGTGTGGATGATTTTGAGAACCACATTGTGAGCGAGATTTGTGACTCGGCCCTACAACAATCTTGGACCGCTCAAGCACCGTGATGGCCATGATTCCCCAATTCTTGCCTGCCTCAATCATCAATTGTTATTCCAACGACATCCTTTCTGGCTTCCATTCACTCCCAGTGCATTGATTCCAAGAATGCTCGCTCAGAAATCGCTTTTCTTCGACAATTCTGCACTCCACGTGGGACCGCATAATTCCCGACATGTTCGAAATGCAGCATGTCCTCCCACAAAGTTCTGGTTTAATCGTGGTGCGATATGCTCTCATTTCTTTTTAAGCCTAACCATCCCACCATTATAGATATCCAGCTCCCTCCCAACCTCATACCATGAGGCCAAGGCACCCATGACATGTCTTCTCTTGAAAAAAAAAAAAAAACGCAGGTCAAATCATAGTGCATCGTGCTCTTGTTTCCTTTCAAGCCTAACCATTGCCGTTTAGGTATCTGGCTCACGCACCCTTGCTTACCACGAGTCCAAATTGCCGCTGACGCATCTTGGCGAAAAAAATTGGTGAAATCAGTGCGTCGTGCTCTTCTCTCTTTTCAAGCTTAACTTATCGGATAACATAGCTACTTTGAGCTATTTAAAGGCAGGGTTAGCTCTTATCTATTCGTCCAGTCATTCCTTACTCTTACTACCTTCACCATGTCGAATCTGTCTAACTATCATGTCGTAACTGAGTTCACCAAAGATGCCCATGCTACCGAGGATCGGCTGTGTGACCGTTGTCACAAGTCTATCGGTGCGGGTTGACGAAACATTAGTTATCTACTAATGAAACAGTCAGGTAACCAACATTAATGATATTAATCATTAATTATTAGTTATGGTTACTATGGACATAATCATGATTAGTCAATTGTGTCCACATCTGATGGTTTCCATCAGATGACAAGTCTGGACCATATGCTGCGCATTTAGTCAGCAGTCCAGACCTGATGCTGCGCATGACTGTGCAGATGACTGATACTGACTGTGCATGATGTCATTGACTGTGCATTACTGCGCATGACATCATATGGACCATTCATCTAGAATCATAATCAATGAAGTAGAGTTCAAACTCCACTTTAATTAGATCTATAAATACAGACATTCCTGTACCTAGATCGATAGCACAATAAGCATATCTGCTTTGGATAGCACCTCTTCAGAGATAACAGCTCATCTCTGAAACATCCCTTTCAGCTCACTTGCTCAATCCAGTACTACACCCTAGTACTGTTACTCTCCATCAAGTTTCTCTGCTAGAGTGAGTCTCACACTCAACAATCCCTATCGTTGATCTGTGCACCACAAAGAAAGCTATCTACGCATAGCCTCGTACAACATAGCCTTTCTTTACGGGTTCAGCCGCGCATCAGGTCGCCTCGAGTAAGCCTGGTCGTAAAGGTAAGTGCATAGAGCATCCTCAACTATTAGGCTTATGATGTCGTAAAGGCAAAGTAGTCTGTCAAAAGTGTTTCAACCATTATCTTCAGTCGCCCAGTACAACTGTGATGCGCACAAGTGAGGCTCCATTGCAAGCCAATGCAGCCACTGTTCCAAGGATACCTGGCATCGTAAATGGTATTTTTTTTTTTTTTTGCGTTTATATCAAGCCAGCTTCATTTCCATTTGCATTAGTACCTGACGGGGAGGCAGTGCGACGCTCTGTTGCATCAGCACAGTCCCGAGGTATGTTTACATTATGGATCTATGTACCTTTTGTTTGACGTGCTGGATGCCCCAACAGCTTCCATCAACCCCCCTCTGGTCGTCCCAATGTCAGGACTTATGCTACCACCACCATCCCTCATGGTGCATTCGAGGGTGAAGTCAGGTTCTAGCTCTCAAGGCCCTGATGTCCATGTACCGAATGCATGGCCAATGGGGCCTCTCCGACGTGCTTCTAGCTCCACTGCAATGGTGGCTGGTTCTCGTTCTGGCCAGTCTATGTTCCAGAGCTATGGGTACCAACCACAGCATGCCGAATACAATGCCAAAGTTCAGTTCTACTCTGCTCAAGCCCTTACTTCCGCACCTCCTGTGCAAACATATTCTCTTGATGCTCATGCTGTCTTTGAGTCAAGTGGGCGCCGAGAACGAAATACTAAGAACAATATGATTGGTGTACGTATTTTTATTTTGTTACTTGTGCTTTGCTGACGCATCGTAGTGTATTCATGAGGGCATCAATGACGTCCCTATCGATAGCACAGCCCTGGATATTGCCGCAAAAACCCTCGAGAAATTAATCCCAAAAATCAAAAAGTACTGCCCCGATTTCCTATGGCGTGAGGATGAGTTTGTTGTGCGTGATAATAAATGGGTCAACTTACGGGAGGAGGAGAGCTTCAAGGCTTGGTTCAAAGATGCGTGCTTTCGTGATTCAAGCACTGCAAAAAAGGCCAAGGTTTCCACACTCCCAAGCTTCATCACTGGAAAACAATTTTCAGTCTATGTTGTCGTCCCTGAGGACCAATGGCTTGAGTTGCAACGATTTTTGGGGGCACGAGTGGGTCAGGCGCCTCTTTCTGTGGACTCTAGTACGACATGTACACCATTAGCTTCGAGCTTCATTCAACCAACTATCACATCTCCATCTATCATTCCTTCCGCTAGTCAAAACATCACTCGCCCTTTGTCAGCTCATTGTATTGCACGTCCTCAAAAGGACCATGCACTAATCGCTACCCATTCTGGTACAACCAGCCAATTGGTAAGCCAAATCATATATGTTATATTACACTTGATTGCTGATAGGAAATATAGGCAACGACAGTTGCTAAGCGACAACATCACTGATGTGATAGTTCATCAAGTGGCTCAGCCCGCTTGCCACCACCCAAAAAATCTGCTATCTTTGACAATGGTCCCAACCGGGAGGATCTCATGATTGCCCTGCGATCAGGAGGTGGAGCTGATGTCAATATGAAGGATGGTAAGTCTTTATCTTAGCTTTAGACCCATTGATCTGGCATACTGATTTTAGAGCCTGCAGTGTTGCGGTATCGTTGGAGAGACATAGAATTCCGCCCAGTTCCCTCATGAAGACTCAATGATGTTAGTGGAGCTTTGGCGTCTATGCAAAGCTTCAGTATCAAGGATGCCGCATTATTCTTGGGTAAACTTAGAGTCGACAATGCACCAGACTCCCTGCTTGGTGTTAGCATGTTCAAGACTGCACAGGATTTCTTACTTGCGCTCAATCCTTTGCGATCCTCAGGTCTTGGTAGCATTCTGAACCAACATGTTGCTGCCAAACGCCCATTCCTCAACCTCACTCCTGGCGTGCGAGCCCGGTCACCATTCCTCCGTTTGAATCGCAGTGAGGACCATTCCCAACTCTACAGAGAGGCCAACATCCTCTATTGGGCGATTCCCCTGCTCAACGCAGTCTACGAGTATATCGAAAACCATATTGCAAAGGTGAAGGCTCAGCCACCATTTGATATTCCCAGTCTGCATTTCATGGAAGCTGCATGGGTAACGATCCTTGGTAATGATAATCAAGACCTGGCGAGCCAAAGTTCAGGAAAGGGTAAAGGTAAGGGTAAAGCAAAGCCTCAATCCGAGGAGGCTAGCCTTCCCCCACCTGTCTACCTGGTAGAGGAGATTGTCAAGGGCATGTTTTTCAAGTATATCCACAATGGTAGTGCAGCATTGCGCCCATTGGATGACCCTGCAGCAAATGAGGTTGCTGTATTCCTTTCGTTTACGCAGCATGTCCAGTACATGAAAACCAAGGGTCTGGCCTACATATCAGACTATCAAGGTAAGCATGCTATGTGATATCATTGTTCAGTTTTCCTGACGAGCACAATTCCAGGTAGTTTGACACTTCTGACAGACCCTCAAATTCTCACACACCGGTAGGTGTCTCAAGGTTATTCATTTTTTTCTAATACATTTCTCAGTGATACTGGCACTGGACTATTTGGCGAAGGGAATGTTGAAGTTGGAGTCGAGAACTTTGAGCACGAACATGAATGCAACAAGTATTGTGATTGGTTTGGACTGGATCAGATGTTTGGCACAGAAGACTGATATGTGGGCCATTTTAAATGTACTTTATGAATTCAGTTTCTTGTTCTGTAGTCCCTGTCAACTACTATTTGTTGGTCACCATACACTTATCACTCGTTGATCGTTGGTCGTTGGTCGGCCGTCAATTCCCAAAATGGCTCAGGTACAAGGCACATTCCAAATTTGGAAAAAACAGAAGTCTGATTACATCAGTTTTGTGCAAAAAATTCATACGAAGCAGGGCATAAACGTCCGGCTTTCCATACTACATTGACGAGGCAATCGCCCTTGATCACTGCGCACCCGACATATGCACTCTAGGACAATCTGCAGCGAGCCGAATGTTTGGCTCGTCCTTCAGCTCATCTCTGGACTCGGCGCAGACAATTTGGAGGAGTTCGACGCGTCAATGAGGTGATGGGCTTTGCTCGAGAAGCACTGGCACCCTTTCTTTTTCTTCGTGGGTGCTCGATCCGTTCATTTTGCTTGTCCCGTGGCCAGTCTCTCGACCGGGCACATGCAACGGGACGATTGGCCTGAACCAAAAAGCATTGTCGCTTCGCCCACCGGCGGATGTGAACAGTCTTATAAACGATCTACGGACCCAGTACAAAAGTTTCGTGGAGATGAGGAGCTCAGTGAGACCATCGCGCTGGACGAGGAGGCACTGGAATTTTTTGCTTGCCAGGAGGCGAACATCGGGCCGTGTTTGCAAGTAGTCTTGCGAGCGGTTTGTATGCCCGGCATGAGCAACTTGGCAGCCTCGAAGACCCCCGTGACCTCGACAGAGACGCGCTACCACTCCGCCCGAACCCTGACCCATCCTAACCGACCGGAAATCATCCTCGAGCTCGCTTGTACATTCACGGCCTTTCGCCGTCGGTTTGCGATGTACGATGGACGCCGGGCGGTGCCTCGCATTAGCCGACGCGACCTGCAGGATCATGCTCGAGCAGCGTATGGGACATCAAGGTCTGTGCACATATCGCTTGATCAACGGGTTCTCTATATATGATTATCTGGGTGCCTAATAAACCCGATCTTTCTGCCGTACTTCGTTGCCTCTGTTGTATGTTGGTCTTGATTAGACGATAATGTCCCTAGGGCAGGGATTGCATGGCATGGCATGCGGAAACCCTGAGGACATGGAAGTCGCGTCGCAGCATCCTGGATACCGCGTCGCTCATCGACAGAAGGTGATCCGTGTATGTATTTAGATGCCAGTCTGACAGTCGAGACGAACCGCGGGTCCCGGGACAGCCAGCCTTTTCTCACGCCCCGAAGCATAAAACGGTTTGCTCGCCAGCCTACTTCGCTCTCGAGCCCGCCAGTAGTTGTTCCCCGAATGTCGAGCATGCTATCATGGTGCCCCACTTTCCGTCCCGTCTCACTCAGCTGAGCACCCCTATGGAACTCGTCGGCCAGACTTCACGATGGTGTTCCCGCTGCGAATGCTTGGCTATCAGTGCCTTGAAGGCGTGGCAACACGGCCGCCTCGGACCAAGCCAGTGAAGTTGTACTCCATGCTGGGCGAGAAACGTGTATTGCATAGTCAATGTCCTCACCAACCGACTTCCCTTAGCTGGCCAGTCTCCCCATTCCCTTCTGATCCTGCAATCCTGAAACCACGGGTGTTATTTGTGAGTTCGAGCACCAGAAATTTCCGACTTGAGTGAAGGGAAACTTTGACATGTGTTCATGCAGAAAGTGTACCTGAGCCGATCAGTGCCTTCCCAGTATTGCCTTTTTGATCACTGGTCGCCCATGCTCTGGTATTCGGGTATTCTCTCAACTGCCATCTTGAACCAGCTTGATCGGCCTAGATGGATTCCAATGGTACGCCTTTCGTCGGTGATGGAGAGCAAGAAAGTGACGTGTCTGTCAGTTGAAGAGCTGCTTTCCCAGGCCGAGTCCCTTGAGGTCAAGTTCGGCGAAGCTCACTACGTTTACGAGGCAATTGTCCTGGATCGTCAAGCTCTGGATATATGCACCCCTGGCCATCCTCAGCGAGCCAAGTGCTTGACTCAGCTTTCCACCCATCTTTGGAAGTGGTACGAGCGATTTGGGGGGATAGAGCACATCAACGAGGCCATTGACCTCGATCGCGAGGCACTGGCGCTTCGCCCACCGGGGGACCCGTCTCGGTCCGAGTCGTTGAATAATCTATCGATTCGTCTCTGGATTCGCTACAAAAACCTCGGGAGAGTCGGAGATCTCAGCGAGGCTATTTCCCTCGACCGCGATGCGCTTGCCCTCCGCCCTCCTGGGCATCCCGATCGTTCAAAATCCTTGAACAACCTCGCGGTTGACATCTGGACTCGATACATCGATCTGAACACAGTTGAGGACCTCCAGGAAGCTACTGACCTTCACCGAGAGGCACTGACGCTTCGTCCTTCCGGGCACAAGGACCGTGCCTTGTCTTTGACTAATCTTGCGGGTTGTCTCTGGACCCAGTACTATCTTGGCCGAGTTCGGGATCTCAACGAAGCAATCGGCCTCGAGAGAGAAGCACTTTTACTCTGCCCACCAGAAGACCCATTACGGTCCCTGGTTTTGAGTAACCTTGCGGTTCGCCTCGGATCCCGGTTTAATCAACTTGGCGAAACCGAAGACCTCAATGAGGCCATTTCCCTTGATCAACAGGCCTTGGCTCTTCGACCTCCTGGCCATCCAAAGCGCGGAACAACGTTAACCAACCTAGCCACACGTCTGTGGATACGGTTCAAGCAGTCCGACAGACTGGAGTATCTCACTGAAGCCATTAATTTTGATAGGGAAGCGCTAGAACTTTTCCCACGAGGTCACTCGGATCGAGCGTTGGCATTAAATGTCCTCGCGTTGCATCTCTGGACTCGGTACCAGAATATCAGCAAAGTTGAGGACCTTGACGAGGCAATTGCTCTCAATCAAGAAGCGCTTGTCTTTCGGCCACCAGGACACGTAGATCGAGCGGTGTCTCTGCACCACCTTGCAGACAACCTCTTTGCTCGTTACGTGCTCCACGGTGGTATCGAGAATCTCGACAAGGTCATTGCCCTCAGCGAAGAAGCATGGGCTCTTCTTCCACCTGGACACCAGGTACGGTCAACAGCTTTGCGTAGCCTTACAAATCATCTTTCCGCTCGATATGCCAAGGTAGGAGTAAATTTTGCACTATGTATAATAAATCATACTCACTGCTGTTATTTCCGATCCATTTAGCTGCACAATCCTGAAGACCGGGAAAAAATATTTTCTCTATACTCCGGCCTAGCATGCGATGCACAATCAGTGTCATCAGATGATGTCTTTGCCTCTAGAGCTTGGGTGGATGCAGCGGAACATTTTCACCACCCCGATATTCTTCATGCTTATGAAACAGCTATCGGATTGCTTGTTCGGCACTTTACAGCGCTCCCACCATTACCTCAGCGCCATTTTGATCTTAAAGCGTTTTCCGGATCACTCGCCGTTGATGCGTTTTCAGCTTGCCTTCGTAAACAATCTCCTGCGAGCGCGATCGAGCTGCTCGAACAGGGCCGTGGTATCTTTTGGAACCAACTCACTCGACTCCGTTCCCCACTCGACGACGTCCTCGCATCTAGCCCAACTGGGGAGGTACTGGCAGGTGAATACGCACGTTTAGCGTCACTTATTCGCAGTGCTCTCGATTCCACCAGTGCCGATCAACATGATCGCGTGTGCCAGTTGAACTCGGAACTGGAACGAGTAGTGTCCAGTATTCGTCAATTGCCCGGTTTCTCCCGTTTCCTGCTTCCCCCCCTCCTCTCCGATCTTCGACACGCAGCAAGGGATGGACCTGTCATAATCGTGAATGCGAGCCAGTACGGCTATGACGCACTTGTTGTATCCCTCGACAGCGATCCCGTTCACATCCCGTTGCCAGTCACAAAACAAGCCATTGAAGAGCTGACGTCTAGGCTCCGCACGTTAGTAGCGCGCGCGAGGAGAGAAGATGTCACCAGAGAACTTTTGTTTTTCTTGCGGGACCTTTGGGACCGGGTCGTTTCCTACATCGTCGACGTCCTCTTCCCCACGTACCCTCGTCGATCCCGCATTTGGTGGTGCCCTACTGCCGACTTCTCTCTCCTACCTCTCCATGCTGCAGCTCCGTATCGGAAGGGTCAGAAGGGCGTTTCTGATTTGTACATCTCATCTTATACACCCACACTCAGCGCCCTCATCCGCGCTCGTCAGCTCGCTTCGCCCACATCCGGACCCGAACAAAAACGCTTCATCGCCGTTGGTCAGGGAGACGCGGTCGGCACGACCAAGCTCCAGTCCGTCGGCACCGAACTAGAAAACATACAACAGCAGATCGGTAATCTCGCAACCTTCACACGCATCGAGGGCGAAGACGGGCACGTTTCCAGGGTCACGGAGGAGCTGAGCAAGAGCCAATGGCTGCATCTCGCCTGTCATGGCATTCCGAACAGGCGAACGCCGTTCGACTCCGCGTTCGCGCTGCACGACGGACGCCTGACGGTGCTCCGCATCAGCCAGTGCGACCTGCAGAACGCCGAGTTCGCGTACCTGTCCGCGTGCCACACGACCGCCGGAGACAGGGGGAGTCTGGACGAGGTCATCCATCTCGCCGCCGCGGTGCAGTTCGCCGGGTTTCGTTCGGTGATCGGGACGATGTGGGCGGTGGACGATGCGGAGACGCACAAGATCACTTCGATGTTTTACGAGCATGTGGTGGATCCTGCGTCGGGCTGGTTGGATCATACCCGCGCGGCGTACGCGCTGTGGAAGGCGACGAGGTCTGTGGACGTGCCACTCGATCAGCGGATTCTCTACATACATCTCGGCGTCTAGCTGTCTTTCTACCTACCTGATGGACAGTACATGGGGAGTGCATTCGAAATTTTACGTTTCAGGGGCGCCGTCGTGCCACGGAAGTCGATAAACAAGTTAGTTACAGTCATAAAAAGGGTCGTGC
>JBBPUI010000804.1:0-15161 GCA_038094615.1 Heimioporus aff. retisporus | reverse complement strand
ACTACTATCTTACTCTTGTCATTCTACCTGCTCTAAGCAGAGACCTTGCTTGTCCAAGGCAGTGCTCTTGTCTTATCCTAGTGAGTTACTCCCACTAGAGACTATTCCTCTGGGTTACACTTGCTGCTACTGATCTTCTATATCGGTTTATTATCTGAGATACCACTGCTATCTCAAAAGTGGGGGCAGTGGTTTCTTCCATTGGGGTGTCAACAGGGATGGGGAAAGGGGTGGTCCCAGTGGTGACCAGATGGAGGTTGCAGGGGCAAGCATTGGAGAGGCCGAGCAGGGAAGAGGTGGCTTGTAAGGTGGCGGGGGTGTGTGCTGGGGTTGGGAGAGGTTCGATGTTCTCCTGATTGGGGTGTGGGGTCAGGGATTGTCCTCGAAAGGAGGAGTTGGCATTCAGGAGGTGGCAGGGGATGGCAGGTGTAAACATGATGGTCCTGTCTGAGAAGTACATGTGTCTTTCATTGACACTAAAAGCCTCAATCAGGGGCTGTAGGACAGGGCAGAGGACAGTGGCGGGGATTAATTCTTGGACAAAGTGGCCGAAGCCAAGGTGGTATAGGGTGTTGAAAATCTCTTGACGCTGTTGTGTCACAAGTACCCTTTGGGCAATGTCATCGGGGGAGGGTCGAGAGATGAGGAAGGCCTCTTGGACCCGGTTAGAGTCGAACATTTGTACGATGTGAGTTACCTCCATGCAGAAGGCGTAGTGGTGGTCAGTTTCTAGGTAGCGGCATGCCGCTTCATGGGTGAGTACCCAATGGAATAAGAGTTGGTGGGTGGAGTGGACAAGGTGGTGGACGTGTATGGGATATTCGGGGTGGACTGGGGTGGGGCGGAAGGAAGAGGGGGTTCTGATGGAGGAGGTGGCGAGGTTGGAGAACAAGGGGGAGGTTGCAGTTGGGGTTGGGGGGGTGGGGATGAAAGGTCTGGAGGAGGCAGTGATGGTGGAGATGGCAGGAGAGATGGGGGTGTTGGTGGAGGACATAGTTTCTGGAAGGGGGATGGCTAGGTTGAGGAGAACTAGTTTGAAGAGTGTTTGGGTGGAGAGGAATTGGTGGTACGTCATGGTGGGCAATTGGATTTCTGAGGGAAGGCAGTGGGTTGGAGGAGTTTATATTCTGTGAGGATGTCCTGTGCATGTGATAGATCTTTTTCTGGTACCCATGAGTTGTCTTCAGGGGGATAGCCTTTCTATCTCACGAGGTACTGCCTGTGAGAGGGGTTGCTATGGTGTCTGATAATTCATTCTATTTCGTATTCTTCTTCTCTGCTGATCAGATCCGGTGGTGGAGAAGGGAAGTTTGGGCCATGTATGCTGTTCTCATGATAGGGGGAAAGCAATGAGGCGTGGAAGACGTTGTGAATTTTCTAGGTGATCAGGAGCTGTAGTTGGTAGGTGACCGGTGAGAGGACTTTGGTGATGGTGAAGGGGCCTTCTCTTTTGGCTGAGAGTTTTGGGTGGACGACTGATCTTTTGAGGTTCTTGGTGTCCAGCCATACTTTGTCTCCTTTGGCAAAAGGGGTGAATTTCCCATGATATTGGGATTTCATGAGTCGGTGTGCGAGATCATGTGCAGCCAATGCTTCATTGCAGGCGGCCGATAGTTCCTTGAGTCGAGATTCCAGTGCAGGTAACCCTGTTTCAGAAATAACCGTGGGGAGGGGGTGGGGTTCATAGCCCATCATGAGAAAGAATGGGGATTTTCCGGTGACAGAGTGTGGATGATGGTTGTGGGCAAATTCGGCATTGGTAATGTGTTCTGCCCAGGCAGTGGGGTTGTTGCTGCAGAAGATCCGTAGGTAGGTTTCTATTTCCTGGTTAACTCGTTCTGTTTCTTCATCTGTTTGGGAGTGATAGGCGGTGCTGAGGGAAAGGTCATATCCCAGTAGTTTCCCTAGTTCTTTTGCAAAGTTTGAGGCAAATTGAGGGCCTCAGTCAGAGATTATTTTGTCGTATAGTCCAAATCTCTTGTATACTTTGTTGAAGAAGAGAGTGGCGATTCCTTTGGCAAGGGCTGTTTTCAATGTAGGACACAAAATTACCCCCTTTGTAAGCCCATGGTTGACCACCACCAGTAAAGAATCGAATCCCATGGACTTGGGGAGGCCAGTGATCAGGTCGCAAGAGATCTGTTGGAAGGGGCAGGAGCTCTGGGAGGGGATGGGAAGGGGGGGTGGTGTCGTGGGATGGGTGTTAACTTTGGCCTGCTGGCACAGAGAGCAACCTTCGACATATTTCCTGATGAAGGTGGCAAGTCCTGGCCACCAGAATTTGGCGGTCACCAGTTGGCGAGTTTTCAGGAAGCCGGGGTGTCCTGCAGAAGGGTGATTGTGGCATCATTGGATGATGGATCGGTGGAGATCGGGATTGTTGGGGATGTATACTCAACCCTGGTAGGTGAGTATTCCTGCGTCGTACTTCCAGTCTGAGAGGCGAGAGTGCAGGGTGACAGGGACTTCGCCAGAGAGAGCTTGCAGAGAGTCCAGTACAAGGGGGTCCTTTTTGGAAGAGGCTTTTAATTTGTCGGTTAGGGCAGTGTCGATCATGTTGATGAATAGGGACTGGGGAAGCATGGTGACGTTGTGATTTTCAGTTTCGTCATCAGGGACAAGATCGGGGCAGCAGGAGAGGGCATCAGGTCCCACTAAGGAAGTTCCAGGGACATGGATCAATTGGAGATCAAAGTCAGCAAGATCCAAGAGCCATCGTGCTTGTCGGTGATTGAGATCTTGTGGTTGTCAGAAGTATGTGAGGTTTTTGTGGTCAGTAAAGACTTGGACTGGTGATGGATGTCCCTTGAGGTATTGTTTCCACATTTTGAGAGCTCAGATGACTGCGAGGAGTTCTCGATCATAGATGTCATAGTTTCTTTCGTCGGTTTGCAGAAGTATCCCTTCGGTGGCATATTTGGAGGTGTCAGTGGCGATGATGAATGGTTTGGTGAGGTCAGGGAACTGAAGGACGGGTTGGGATAGGAACTTTTTCTTGAGTTCTTTGAAGGCTTTGTGGCATTTGTCGGTCCATGCCCATGGGGTAGTTTTCTTGGTAAGGTCAAGGAGGGGGCGGGCAATGTTCAAGTAGTTCAGGATGAATCGTCTGTAGAAGTTGGCGAATCCTAGGAAGGATCGCACGTCTTTGACTTTGGCTGGGGTGGGCCATTTCTTGATTCCATCGAGTTTGATGGAGTCCATTGCTAGGGTTCCAGGTTTGACAATCATTCCCAGGTATTCTACTTCTTTAGTGATGAAATAGCATTTTGACAGCTTGAGGTGGAGATCTAACTCCTTCATGCGTTGGAGAACTCTTTTTGTTCTTTCGGTGTGGGTTTCTTCATTGGGGGAGAAGATAAGAAGGTCGTCCATGTAAATGATCAACCATCCTTCAGTAATCATGTCTCTGAAGGAGTTGTTCATGAACCTCTGGAAGGTGGCAGGTGAGTTGGTTAACCCAAAGAACATGACAGTGGGTTCAAAGAGCCCTTTGTGGGTAATGAAAGCGGCCTTCCATTCATGTCCATCTTTGATCTGGACATTGTTGTATCCCCAGCGGATGTCGAATTTGGTGAAGACCTTTGCATCTTTCAGCTTATCGACAAGGTCAGAGATCAAGGGAAGGGGATAGGCGTCTTTGATCGTATGTTCGTTGACGTAGCAATAGTCTTGGCAGGGGCAGAGTCCTCCATCCTTTTTCTTGATGAAGAAGAAAGGTGAGGCTTGTGGGGAGTTTGATGGGCAGATCTTCCCTGCGGCAAGGTTTTCATCGAGGAAGTCTTCAGTAGCCTTTCTTTCTTTGGGATTGAGGGGATAGATTTTTCCAACTTTTGGCTTGAATGTTTCGTTGAGGTTAATTTCATGGTCATATGACCGGGATGGGGGTACCTGGTCATTGGCTTCCTTGGAGAATACTTCTTCATATTCTTTGTACTCATCCAGGAGGACAGTAGTGTCAGTGGGGTCGGCTTGCATGGAGAGTTTGGTAGCTTTGGTTAGCTTTCTAACCATGGGGGAACCTAAAGGATAGGCTTTGCATCCATATTTGACGATGCGATCTACGATGTTGACATCATACACTCTTTCACAGAAGTGGTAGGGGTCTTCGAAGTCAAGGTATCGACACAGGTGATCCTTCTTGGAGTCGTGCTCCATCTGGGTGTGGTTCATGGGTCTGTAGGAGTTTTGTGGGGTGTAGAGCTCTTTGGTTTGGTCTGTGGAGTCAGGGATGTCGACTTTTCCTGAGTTCCAGTCGATGATGGGGTTGGTATCTTTCAACCAGGGGTGTCCGAGGATAATGTTTTCTTTTCCACAATGTATTACATGGAATCACACCCAATGTACGATGTTGTTGAGATGGATGGGGATTTCAAAGGTGAACTTGATATCTCCATGTTTGTTTTGGGATTGATCCACGTTGTGTACTGGTATTGGTGTGGATAGTCGTTCGAGGGGTAATTTGTTTCTCTTGGCAAAATGCCAGTTGACGCAGGATATTGATGTGCCAGAATCAATGAGTGCTTGGGTGCCAACGTTTGAAGATGTGCGCATGATCGAAATGGGAATATAAATAGCATTTCGAATTTTAGAAGTAAATACAGGCACACATCTAGTTGGGGAGGGGGTTCGCATTGGTCAAGTCCTCCATTCTAAAAACCCACTCGTTTGACAGAGTGGGGTCCTTCTTCGTATGACATGGTTTCTTCTTCTTCTTCTTCCATTATGGGGAATGCTGTAGTTTGCCGTACCTTCTTTGGGAAGGATTGGCAGGTTCACAGAGTTTGGTTGGGGTATTTTGGGCATTGATAGGAGGTGTGCCCTTTCTGACAGCATCAGAAGCAGAGTCCTTGTTCTACGCATCGCTTCCGTTCTTCAGGGGAAAGGCAGTCAATTCTGACTGCATTGACTTCCATAGCATTTGGGTAGCGAGAGGGGCAATGATGTTGGCGACCAAATGTTTGATGGGGGGCAGTGTGGGAAGATCGATTGAATCAGGCGATGTCGTCTGCTTTCTGGAATTGGGAGAAGAAGTGGATGGACTTATTGTACCATTCCTCAATCTTGGGGGGAATGGTGTCCATAGACATGATTTGGCACATGAGGTATACTGGGAGTCCAGCTGAGAAGTAGCTGATGAGAACGTTCTCGTCGGTGATCTCGGAGATCTGGACGTTATTGTGGAAGTCAGCAATATATTTGGTGAGTTTGTTCTGGGTGACTTGGGTAGAGGTGCGGTGTGTGGAGAGCCAGAAGATGGTGGTGGCTCGGGTATCATGTCCATCGCAGAAGTGTTCTTTGAATTTCTTGGAGAAGTCATCCCAAGAGAATGAGATGTTTCCTTCATTGTTTGGCTTGGATGTAAGGATGGTTTCTCTGTAGGTCACGGCCCATGTGGCGGCAGATCCCTTGGTCATATATGAGAGTGCGAATGCCACTTTCTTGGCATCATCGTTGTAGACTTCTTTGTTGATTGTGAGGTAGAAGGTGACGGTGGCAGCCCATGCTTTGGCTGTGATTGTGTTCCCATCAAAGGGCTCTGGGGTTCCTAGTCTGAGTTCTGTGGGTCTGGGGTGTGAGGGGTTTTCTTGTTCGGCCATGATAGGCATGTTTGGTCTTGTGGGTTCAAAGGAGTATGGGGCTTTGGGGAGAGTGTGAAGGGGTGGGATCGGGGTGGTCATCTGGGTTGTATCTATGGTAGTTTCAAGGAATTCTTTGTCAAAGTAGTCTGGTTCCTGAACAGATAACTGTTCTGAAAGCTGCTGTGACAAATGTTGGTCTAAGGTCTGTGTTTCTAGGATAACAATGTCTGTGTCTTCTGGGTAGGCCATTACTGGCAATTGTTCTTGTTTGGACAAGTTGGAGTCGTTGGGGAAGGTTTCTGTGATGGCTTCTTCTCTGAAGCGATTGTCTGGAACTCGAAGGTTCCCGAGGGGTCTAGGGTTTCTGGGGCGTTGATGCGAAATGGTGGGAGACTACAGCGATGGTAGCTCACTAGAAGAAAGCAATTCCTTTTGTTACACTTGGCCCAGGTAGGGACAAGCGAAGACTTGGGTTTTTGCCTTCACCAGTCTCACCTCAGCTCCTCATCCTAAGGAATCATGCCCCTTACTCCTTGTCCTTCGCCTCAGGTGCCCTAGAGAAAGAGGAACCCTTGATCATCTCTATTACGAGACTCCCTAGATCTCCGATAGTCTAACTACCTGACCCTGAACACTTGAAACCTTCATCCCTGGCCACGACCCCAAGACTCCTTGGCCTGTCTCTGACTACGTCAGACCTTCGTAATTCTCCTTGGCTAGTTCATCTAGGCCGAACCCCTTGTCCCTTGGTCCTTCAACTTGTGCAGGTGATCCTACCAAGTCTTTGCTTGTCCCTACCCAGGCCAAGTGTAACAATCTCATCCTGCCAACTCAATAGAAGGGCTGTTCCATCCATGTCCAGAGGTATGTGAAGGAAACCTTGTCATAACTGGAATTGTGGAACATGTCTTCAACTGGCCATCAAATGCCAATATGCCCATGTCTGTGACCAATGAGGGTGTGGAGGTGACCATCAACAACTGGATCATCCAAAGCTTGAGGTTCAATCAGCAAATCAGTAAAGGACAAAGGTTTTGATGGCAGCTGGTATGGGAACCTGATGCTGATGTAAGAAGCTAAACAGTTAGATGGACAGAAACTGCTCTTCCATTGCCTAATGTTCCATCAGACAAATTCCTCAATACTCAAGCTTTGGATATGATTCAGTCAAATCCACAACTTTTCTCTGTTTCCACACCTATCAATGTTGATTGCTTTGAAGCTTACTTAGTTGATCACCCTAACCAACTGTTCATTTGCTCTGTATGCCAAGGTCTTTGTGAGGGTTTCTGGTCTTTCACCCACACTCACTTCAGAGAATGGCCCACTTCTTGGGATTTTTCCCACCATTCATCAGTCAACCCTTCATGAGATGAGTTTGAATTCATACAATCTCAAATTGATAAAGAAGTCTCACTTGGGCAATTATCTGAACCCTTTGGTCCAAACCCCTTGCTGGAAATATACAGCATGCCTATACATGCTGTTCCCAAACCAGGGCCAAAGAAATTTCATCTTGTCATTGATCACAGTGCTGGCAAATTTGCCTTGAACAACATGATTACACATGAAGACATTGCTAGCATTACCCTTGATAATGTCCATGACCTTGGCAATGCTCTTCATTTCCTTTGATACCTGGATCCTGATGTTGCTGAAGCATACTGACAAATGCCAATGCATTCACTCTGGCAAATTAAACAGGTCATTACATCTGGTGATAAATAATATGTTGACCATCATAATGTATTTGGGAATTATGCTTTACAGCACATTTTCCATGCCTTCATGTTGCTTGTCAATTGGATAGCTGTTGTCAGACTTTTCCTTTCTTTCCTTTATCTTTATGTGGATGATTCCTTCTCCATGCAATGAAAAGAAGAAATGCTCTTTTACAAAAACTATCAAAAGGATATTCCATCCAATCTTACTTGCCTACTCCTTCTCTGGGATGATCTAGCCATTCCCCACAAAGAAAAGAAGCAGCTATATGGGGCTCCTTTGCCAATTATTGGATTCAAGGTTGACCCAAATGCCATGTTGGTCTGAATGACAGATGACTCAAAGGGCCTTCTTATTATCACATTGCTTGACTTTGCCATCCACTATTCTCAACAGCCTCTTAGGGATTTTCAGTGGGTTGCTGGACACCTCAACTGGGCACTCAATGTTCATCCTTTCCTTCATCCTTGCCTTTCAGCTCTTTATGCTAAAACATCTGGAAAATTCTTTTTGCATGCACTGCTATATGTCAACCAGTCTGTCATCCAGTGGCTCAAAAAACTGTCCCAATGTTTGCATGTTTTGGAGTATATGGCCACTAACAGCAATATCCCTAACCTAGTCTAATGGGTGTTAGAGTATGAAACAAAGCCCCTACTCTTGGCTATCAGATGGTGCAAGAGTTGAAAGATTTGGTTAAGGTTTGATGAAATGACAGGCAAATCAAAATGACTACTCATTGGGACAGTTTTTTGACTTTATACAAGATTGGGTATTTAGTACTTGGTATGACCTCCCTTGGCCTTAATGACTGCTTGAATCCTTCTGGGCATGCTCTCTATCCATTTCTGACAGTCCTCTGGAGATATCTTCCCCCACTCCTCTACCACCCTATCCCACAATTGATGAACCCCTATAGGAGCCTTCTCATATCCTGAAAGGGATCTTTTGAGGTGATGCCAGGTGTGTTCAATGGGACTAAGGTCTGGAGATTGAGCAGGCCAATCCAGAAGCTTGATGCCTTGTTCCTGGAACCAGTTTTGGGCTCTTCTAGAGGTATGCTTGGGGTCATTGTCTTGTTGGAAGATAAGCTCTTCATCAGGAATCCCAGATTCCTCCATGCTCTGAAGCAATCCTCCCTCCAAAATGGCCACATACTGTTCAGCATCCATCCTCCCTTCTACCTCACTCAAAACCCCCACTCCATTCCACCCTATGCAGCCCCAAACCATCAGTGATCCCCCTCTAAATTTCACTGTACCTTTGACCTCTCTGGAGATCAGTCCCTCTCCTTGCTTTTTCCAGACACACTCCTGTCCATCTGACCCAATCCTATTGATTTTGGTCTTATCTGACCAAATAACCCTCTTCCAGTCCTCCACAGTCCAATGTTGATGCTTGAGAGCAAAATCAAGCCTCCTCTTCCTATGGCCAGCAGTGAAAAGAGGCTTTTTCTTCTTGACTACAGCCTTTAGAGAGGCTTCCTTGAGGGTATCTCTGACTATCTGTGAGCAGATAGGGGTGGGGATGATGGAATTGATGAAATGAGTGGCCTCAACTGCATTTTTGACCTTGCCAGTGATAATTTGCTACACAATAGCATGCTTGTTGGTAGAGGAAAGCTTAGAATGTTGACCACCACAAAGGTTTTCCTTATCTGGATGGATCTCCTGAAGGACCCTAGCCACTGTAGACTTCCCAATACCAGTTTGGGATGCAATTTGTCAACAAGAAAGATCAAGAGAAGCAAGAGAGATAATGTTATCCCTTTGAGCAGCAGAGAGATGTTTCATGGGGGAAGGATGAAAATTTATTAATGATAGCAAGGGCTATATATGCTATAACATGATCCATTACATAAAGGTAACATAATATAGCAGTTACCTAAGGTACATAATCAAGTTATGTCACTCCAGGGTCCAATATATGTAATCAAAACTTAAAGTCAAAAAACTGTCCCAATGAGTAGTCATTTTGATTTGCCTGTCATTTCATCAAACCTTAACCAAATCTTTCAACTCTTGCACCATCTGAAAGCCAGGAGTAAGGGCTTCGTTTCATACTCTGACACCTGTTAGATTAGGTTAGGGATATCACTGTTAGTGGCCATATACTCCAAAACATGCAAACATCGGAACAGTTTTTTGAGCCACTGATTATACTATTTAAATTCTGATAAGAATTGTAAGTGAGCTGTCCTGGGCTGTTCGCTGGCTCCAAGCTACTGATGGTATACATGTCATGTAATTGGTTGAATGGTCTTATCATCATCTTCCTAATTCAGTTGTCCATGTCTATTGCAATGCATCTTTCTATGTGCTTGGATTTTGGTATCCATCCCTAAACCTTGCCTTCCAACATGAGCTTCAGTCAAGTACCACTTCTTGTGCTTCTATCTTTTTCCTTGAATCCCTATGTGTCACAGCAGCCATGCTTGACACTGTACAATGTCTTCCAGCTGGAGTGCAACTGGCCATTTTCATAGACAGTTTCAACACAGCCCAAATGCTCAACACACTCACAGCCTTGCCAGAGTTCAATTGGATGGCTGTACTTGTTGCTGACATCCTCATGGATATGCACATTGACCTCCAGGTCTTTCATGTCCCTAGAAGGTACAATAAGGTTGCTGACACACTCTCATGCTTATCTGCTGAGCAAGTGTCCTAGACCTTTCCTGGACTTATCATCCACCAGTTTCAACCCCCTTGACCTATGCTGGAGGCTGCCCAACAATGATTTCTTCATCTTGGGTCTCCAAGCAACCCAACTGCAAAGCTTGGAGCATGGAGCATCTCCTTGTTGAGCATTCCATTACCTTTGGTTGTTCACTTGATTGGTCAACTTGCGCTGCTTATTCATCTGCCCTTAATTCTTATCTCACTTTCTGTCATCTTTATCACCTTGACCCTAATCCAACCCCTGATATGTTGTCATTGTTTATCACCTTTATGTCCCAACACATTTCACCTCACTCTGTTCATACATATCTTGCTGGCATTGCCACAAAACTGGAATCACATTACACCTCTGTCTGAGATGCATGGCACTCTCCCCTTGTTACTCACACTCTTAAAGGCTCCCTTCATTGCTTCTCCCAACTGAAACACTCAAAGTCATAGGCAAGTGCAGTCGTAGGTGTGAGAGGGAAGAATGAGATGACAAGTGCAAGCATGCAAGTTGCAGGTGCTCAGGAGGGAGGAAAGGAAGTGGGGTGTGTCTATCTTGCCTGGAACTCTGAGGGGAGAACCAAGAGAACTCAACTGAGGAGTTCCTTGAGGATCTATTGGTTTATATATTAAAGTACATGTTTGTCTGCATATTGTACAGATCATAGATAGATTGTCCATGTGCATCTGGTGAGGATGTGGCAGCATAGCCATACATGCATAGATCATGAGGAGTACACACTGTAGGTGCATGGTGTGGCAGATCTAAATATAAATGATCATAGAGGCCAACATGCCCTAGGTGTAAGGCAAGTCTGATCATGACATATGTGATGTCCATGTGGAGAATCAGAAAGTGAGTGCACAGTCTGTGAGTCCATAAAGAAGTGAAAGGTCATATGGGACCATGTGCCCATAAGCAAAAGATAAGCATATGCTTAGATGTCAGCCGTTGCCAACACATACACCCTATCTGGGGCCAAAATGGAAAAAGAAAAGAGAAAGAAAAGGAACATAAGAAAGCAAAAAATGTACATCCATAACAACACCAGGCTGACAGACATGATGATACCAACTCAGTTGGCAGCCTTGAGGGCATGCTGGGTCTTTGTTAGTTCCTCACAACACCCACAAACACTGTGCCATATACCTCTTTGACTCCCCACTCCCCAATCCAATCCTGCTTCTCCTTGTTCAGGTCATCACAATCATCAGGGCATGTCATGTGCATGGCATGTAGTTCATCTTGCATAGCCTTGACACAAGCCTCAGCTTGTATCCATATGTGGCTGATGGTTTTTGAAGAAGGATCCTTGAGGATGGCAAGGAAAGAGGGCAGGGTGGTGTTGATATTGTCAAGTTGTGGTGATGGTGTTGGTTGCAAGAAAAGAGATAAGAGAGAGAGACACAACATGATAGGAATTTTTACATGACAGATTTGAAGTCCACATTGTCTGGTGTGTATTATGTCAGTGTCATATGATTGACTAGGGATAGTCAGCATTCAAGTCCCTATCAGATGTAGGGAACTATGGTTTCCTAGCCTCTTCTCTTCCTCTCTGTCATATTCTCTTCCCTTCAGAACATCTTTGGAAACAAATTTGTTGCACCCCTATCATGCTGCCCACATCCCTAGGCAACAAACAATCTTTACACCACTTGCACCACTTGCTCCCATACCTTATCCCTTTGCTTTTTCTCTACTGTCTTGCATACAACCTGCTCTTGCTCTTCCTTCTTCTTTGCCTCATGCTCAACATATTCCTTCTCTTCACACTCCTTATGTTCTCTCTGTCAGACCCTGTTAGCAATGTGGCATCAGCAAGGCACCATCACACACCTCAGCACATACCACACACAGTTGTTTGTGCTTCTCCTGTCTCCTGGTTGCCTCTATTGTCTTTGCTGCCTTCATTATCTTGTCATCATCTGACCATACCTCAAGGTCTATGTACATCAGAGGCATTGAGCCACTTGTTGTTGATGCTTTGACCAGACATAGTAGTGGTTGTTGATGAAAATGCTAAGTCCAAACTCCACCTCACTTATAGGCAGTTCAAACTCCAAGTGTATTCAAACCCAGCCATGACTTCCCACACATGTGACTCACACCATGCAGTTAGCCTTCAAGGGTTCAGGCCCTAAAAGGGGGATATTGTCATACCCCATGCCTTTGCTCTCTCATCTGACCTCATCCATCCCTATCCACCACACTCCTTTACCTTCAGGTGACATGTTCACTCATCTCCACTATGTCTGATGTCCCATTCCCTTGTTTTGCTCTTCTGTTTATACTCTTTCCTTCTCTATCCATACCTTATGATCAGTTGTTGTTGCTGGCAACTGTCCAATCCTTGTATCCTGTCTCCATCCCTTTCATTGCACTCCACCTTCTCTTGTAGTACTTCACCCTCCCTGTCATTACTAGCACAACACACAAGTATGTACATAGCTCTACATACTCTGCCACTTCCACATCTACCTACCTTTAGCACCACATCTGCTCTCATGTATTTAGTCTTGTACTTTGCTGAGGACTTTCCTCAGTTCATAAATCAACTACATAAGTCTCCTCCTACTCTCCTCTTGTGTTCCTTCCCTCCACTCCTCTCTCTCTCTACTTCTCTTTGCTTTAGTAGCTCATTGCTATTGTCAATCTCAGTCCAACTCCTTCCTCCAAAATATGAGAACAGGACCAGTGCAAGGGCATAGGCATTACCTGAAGCCACTATCCTCACACCTCCATTTGTCTGCTCTGCCTCCAACCTCCAACTAGGCATCTGCATGGGTATATCCCACTTCTCATCTCACATGACAATGACAATGGTGTGATGACCATGATATCACAGTGATCACATTGTTGGTGTCACTGTCAGCACTGTCTTGTGCTTTCATCTTTCCTCTGCCTCTGCATCTTGCCACCACCTCATGCTCATGCCCCTCCCTTGACCATTGTGCTGCCTACCACTGTCTCACCCTTTTTGCCCTGCCCCTTGTCTCATGCAATAATGCCTGACCACCACTGCTTACCACCATCTTGCCAATCTTGCCACCATCACTTGTCTCACATGATAACAACAATGGTGCAATGACTGTCATGTTCTCCTTGTTGCTGTTGCCAACACCTTGTGCTCCTATCCCTCCCTCAACCATTTTGCCACCTGCCACTGTCTTGTCCATCTTGCCCCTTGTCCCATGTGACAATGACAACAACAGTGCAACAACTATGATACCATGGTCATCATGTTGTTATTGTTTTTGTTGCTGTCAAGCCACCTCATGTTCCTGCCTCTCCCTCAATCTCTGCTGCTTGCTACCATCTTGCCCATCTTGCACCTGCCCCTCATCTCACATGACAACAATAATGATGGTGTGACAACTGTGATGCCATGGTTGTTGCATTGTTGTTGTTGTTGTTGTTGTCATTGTCACCACCTTACACTCCTACCCCTCCCTTGACCATCACTACCTGCCACAGTCTCACCTGTCTCACACCCACCCCTCATCTCACATGTGTTTGACCATCACCACTGGTCACCATCTCACCCATTTCCTTCCCCCTACCCCTTGTCTCACATGACAACAACAATGACAGCACAATGACTGTGATGCCATGGTCATCACATTGTCATTATCACTATTGTTTTCACCACTCATTTGACAACATTGCCCCCTACCATCATCTTGCCCATCTCACCCTCATCACTCATCTCATGTGACAACAATGTGATTCATGTCATCATTGTCATCAAGGTGGTGGGCACATTGTTGCATGTTCTTGCTCGCATCACCATCACATGGCAGTGGTGGTGGTGGGATGTTGTCAGGTGGCTGTACTGCCCACCACATTGCCATTATTGAGGTGGTGGATGTGCTATTGCATCCCCACCTGTGTCATTGTTGTCACATGGTGGCAGTGGCATCCTGTTGAGTTGTAGTACTGCACACCACATTGCTGTCATTCAGTTGGTGGATGCACCATTACACATCCCTGCTCACATTGTTGTCATTACATGGTGGTGGTGGTATTCTGTTGGGTTGCAGTATTGCATGCTACATTACCATCATTGAGTTGGTGGGTGTGCCATTGTGCATCCCCACTTGTGTCATTATTGTTGGGGTGGTGGGTGCACTGTTGCACATCCTCACTCATGTCATCATCATGAGGCAGTGGTGGGACACTGTCAGGTGGCAGTACTGTCCACCATGTTGTCATTGAAGTGGTGGGTGCACTGTTGCATGTCCCTGTCTTTGTTGTTATCTTCATGTGGTGGTGGTGACATGCCATTGAGTCACCATCCCCTACCACAAAGTCATCATTGATGTGGTGGGTGTTACAATTCACCCCTATTCCTTTCTTTCTTGTCACCCTTGCTTACTACCATCAGCTTAACCCAATGCTTCCACTTCAATAGAGTGCTCTAGAATATACAACATGTTGGTTGCACACCTTTATTTTTGTTATCTTCACTTCCTTTTCCTTTCAATGGTCATAGAAGTTCCATGACCTTCTATGACTTTCCATTGTGCAGTATATAAGCCTAGATACTTCATCCCTTGTACTCTAGCTTAATCCAGCTCAATTCTACCTTATTCCTTTTGCTCCCCCCATTGTAACTTGCTGCTACCTCTTCAGTAGACAGACTTACCTTCAAACCACCTGCTATGCATCCTAGCAGGAAGAACTCTTGACCCTATGTTGCAAGTCCTTCATCCTTACCTTGAACCCTTGACCCTGTGTTCTAGTTCTTTGAGCCTATGCTTGTTCCTATCCAGACCAAGCATAACAAAAGGGCTAAGCTCTACATTTAGGACTATCACTGCTATAGATCCTCCATCATTCCCCCCAAGACCCCCTCCTACAGAGAACAAGCTTTGTGTGGTACACATAGGCTTACCACAGTAGAATTTTCCTCAGAAACTTTGTTCTCTTCCTCCTCCTCCTCTGAAACCTCTCATCAGGATCCAGACACCACCCTTCCCACTGTGGCTAAGCAACAAGCAGACATCGACCTTGCCCACCAACTTTCCTCAGCACTTCACATCCCCAGAAATCCCATGCCACCCCCCCCCCCCCCCCCCCCCCCCCCCCCCCCCCCCCCCCCCCCCCCCCCCCCCCCCCCCCCCCCCCCCCCCCCCCCCCCCCCCCCCCCCCCCCCCCCCCCCCCCCCCCCCCCCCCCCCCCCCCCCC
>JBBPUI010000803.1:0-15221 GCA_038094615.1 Heimioporus aff. retisporus | reverse complement strand
CGATTCTGTTCACCCAGCCGCATCCGTACGACGACCAAGGCGTCGTGCTGTACGTCCAGTCGACGGACGCGTCCGGGCTCGAACGCGCCGTGCGCCTCTTTCCGATCCGTACCGGCGTGCTCGCACCCGACTGGCTTGTCGTCGACGGTCGCGCCGACGCGATCGGCGCTGCGGGCGTGCAGGGCGCAGGGTACGTTCTTTCCTTGCGCCTCCCTTCCACCTTCTCTCCCCTCACCATGCTTTCCAGCGTGTACGGTCGCACGCCCCGCGGTCAAGATTGGTCTTGGAACGAACGCATGTCGTGGCTTGATTGAGCACCACACATGGACACATACACACAACTATATAGATAAGAATTCGTCTGTACATCGTACGGTAAGGAGCGTGACAAGATAAAATCGGTGTAAGCACAGCGGACGGGAGAGGTCTCGTATACACAATCGGCAAGCGACGACGTTCAACGATCGCGGCGGGGGAGGGAAGGTGTAAAAAAGCAACGGAGTAATAGTGATCGTCGGCTAAAAGAGCAGGCATACCCCCGATAAATTCAAAGTTCACATGTTACACCTTGTTCAACACTTGAATGGGGTGGAAACTTGTTACAATACAGTGAGTTGCGGATAGAGTCGAGGCAGGAGAGAAAATGTGATAAAAGGAGCCGAAAAAAAAAGAACCCAAAGAGAGAGATGTGCGACAGATAGCAGCGACAAAAGACAGAGCGAGTCTAAGATTGATAGATGGACCTCGCAACCTGGTCGAGCTGTTAGCATTCCCAAGATAGCATCAGTCACGTCAACGCACACTCTCGAGAAGCATGGTGACCTCGGGGGCAACACGGATAAACTCCTTGCTCCAGAATTCGTATTTCTGGTTTCTGAGAAGCTCGATGAACGTAACAAGCGCTCCCCATGGGTGGGGTCGGTGGACGATGAAGCGCTCCAGTAGAACCCGGGTCATCACCTCACGGAAGCAATCGTCTTTGACCTCGACGAACAGGTGGAGCAAGAGAGAGGAGAACCAGTGGGTATGAGCGTTGGGATATCGCAGGTGGAGGACCATGGAACTCAAGAGATGGTGTTGTCCTAGTCGCACATCAATAGACGCTTCGAGGACAAACAGATTTGTACCTCACCTTCAACATCTAAATTAGTAGCTAGGTACTGTAAAGCAACAACGCCTGGATCGCTCGGAACGAAGACAGACGACCCGCTGCGTGCCTTCGCCTGCGCAACCGACGACACTCCAATATACATTACCAATGAATTGATAAGGGAAAGGTTGTAAGTTTCAGTGCTGCCTTCCGACACAGCGGATAACTTCAGGCGGTCTTTCAGTGAAGCGAGAAAAGTGGGAGCACCGCGGTTGAGAAGGTACTGATCCAGACCGTTTCTGAGATCAGCGCTTTTGACGCCCGAAGCAAAATCGGACAGAATGGGGGGAATAGGTCCCATCTCGGGAATCGAGTCGAATTTGATGTTGCGCAGGTGGGGGTCGGGAAGAACGATGGTGAGAGGGAATGCGCTAATAATGATGTTGCGAAGTTGGATGCAGCGGGGGGGAATGACATCGCAAAGACTAAAGTAATATTCGCTCAGGAACTCGGGGAAGTCGTGAAGGAGAACGAGGAGTAGGCGGAGTGTACCTCTATAGAGGTCGCGAGCGGCAAGCTGGAGGTCTGCTTCCTTCAGGAATGGCGCCAAAAACTTGAAGAGTGACAAGAGGAGCTTGTGGAACGCAGACCAGCCCTCCCGATTTTCGGATAGAAGCAACTTCGGCATGAAGTGCCTGTGGGAGACCAGACTAAGCCAGGAGAACGCGAAACCGGGGAAGTAGGTGGGTTGTAATGAGCTGAAGGTGTCACTGCGAGATCCTAGTGAGCGTGAACAACATGGAAGTCCAACCAACGCATACCTGATAGCGGTTAATAATTGGAAATACGCGGACCCCAGGTTTGCTTCCATCGCATGCAGGTCGTTGATGAGACTAGAGAAGAATCTGAAAAATGGCTTTTGCTGGAACATCGCCCCTTGATCTTCATGCATGTTGGCCAGGACGAGCACGAAAATCGACAAAATCTTAGTGAGATAATGTACTTTTGCCTGGTCATTGTTGACGCCAGAGGCGTCCCCATGGTACTTGATGATGTAGACAATCAAGCGAGACATCGCATCCAGTGCTTGGAAAGAGTAATCAAACTCTCCAGCGGCAACACACTTGAGGTAACTGTTGATGCTAGATTCGGCGCAGACACGGAAGAAGAAGGAAGAGACGTCTTCGACCTTCAAAATGCCTTGCTTGGTCAACTGGGTGATGTAGGGGACAAAGGCTTTCTCAGGTGAATGTGAACGCTGGAAAATGGTGACCCATTGTTGGAACCAAGAAAAAAGCTTCTCCCTGAGTTGCTCGGTCTCGGGTTTGACCGAAGGCTGCCTGATGACCGCTACGTCGGCAGCGATGGCGTTACTTGGACGCCTAACGATACCACGAAGGTCATCGACAAGGCGTTGGACCCTGCAAGAAAAAAAAAAGTTAGATCATCCTTATCAAAAGATACCCGAAACCCTACTCTTCGCTCGCTTTTCCGGCTTGAACGAGTTGTCCCATGACCTCAATCGTGTATGTCAACTGGTTTTGGGTTGCGACAGGTGGGTCACTAGACAAGCACTCTCGGACGAGGCCAGCAGCAAAGCCCTGTAGGGTTGGACGGGGATCCTGGAATAAACTCTTGGCCAATTGCTGGTCCTGAAGTGAAGTGTTCACGAGTCCGCTGCGGAGAAGAGTGACAGTGACCGGAATATTGAGCTTGCGCTGAAGCGGCGTCAATTCGGGCTGTAATAGATGTCGAAAATTACAGACCTCATCTTCGGCGTATAAAAGCCAAGTGATGGCCTCCTTCGCAACTTCCTCGAACGAGTGACACAACTGATCGAGAAGTGCCACATAGATTTCCCTGCCCAACTGAGACGATGTCTTGTATAGTAATTGCACGATCTTCTGGGAGATCAACAACGGCGTGCGATGATGGTCTACCGACTCAGCAGCAATGGAGAGAGTTTGGCGAACCAAGTAACGAATATCGTGGTTGGAGGGCAATGCGGAAAGGGATGCGATAGGCAGCTGAACGATAAGACTCTCTAGGTCCCTAACAGTGATCTTGGACAAGAGTCAGCATGAATTAAATATGGGTAGAAATCAGACAAACCGCGAATCGTTCCATGGCTTCTGTATGGGTTAAAGCAGTCATCCCTTGATCTGGGGCAGGGGAGCCACTATAAACAGTGGGTGGAAGATTGTCACCGCGCGAATATGCCACTGCCGAGCCGGGACGGCTCACGGTGGAGGGCCTCCGCTTAGGATCAAGAGCTGAGCTTTTTAGTAAGCAACACGTCAAAGCAATAGGCATGGGGCTCACTGAAATCTTCGTACACAGCAAGTTGATGAGGTTGCAAACCCGCGGCTTTGATACGTAGAGGGTCTGGAAGCACAACTGAAAAGTTGGTAGGAGGGGCAGACGGATCCCAAAATGGTTGGCCGCTGCGAAGTTCTCGATGCCTACGACGAGCTTCATAGGAAGATGCAAATGTCTCATCCACATCTGCCACCGCGCGTTCCATCGCGGCCTTTTCGATCGCAGAACAAGCGACCTCCACATTATCGGCTACAAGAATGGACAAGACCTGTTCGGAAATCACTTGTTCGCTGAAACCATGGTCCACAAGGGCAGTGCGAAGGTGTCCACCGAGATTGCTTTTGAGGGGCTCTTTGCAAGTCACCAGTGCAAGACTCCCCGCAAGCTTCTGCGCCATAAGATGGCCAGCTTTGCGCAGCTTGTCGTCACTAGCTTCCATGGCGAAGTCTTTCGTAACGAGCTCGCGGGTAGAAATGCCTGCAATGGTAACCGAACGCTCAACAACAGGCACAATAATCTAAGAGGGCTGTGTTTAGTAACTAGCATTTCCATGGAATGTAACGTGTACCTCGCGAACCGAGCGATCAACGGCCAATTGAACGGCGCGCTTGAAGGAATGATTGACGTGCAATGGTGCGAGTTGCGGGCTGATAATAACGCTCGACGCCAGCCCTACCAAGATCGCCTCGATGTGCGCCCCAATCGCTCTCTGGGCTTCTGTAGGGGTAGTGGAGCCTAGAGACATCACTTGGCTTTTACCCTGCATGCCTCCGCCTTCAAACCCATTCATCTGCAATGAGTCAAGATCGTTGACGTAGTCGGGGAGACCGGGTGCGGCAGCCGAAGCATCAGCAGACGGTCGGTTCCGAAGAATCGTCGTCGCTTCGACTGCGTCAAGGTCGATGTCAAGACCTTTGCAGAGCACCTCAATCTCAAACTTCAGATTGAGTTTGAGATCGGCAAAGTGGTACAGCTCCACAAGGAGCGCGATGACAGCCATCAGCCATGGGTTCGGCGGCTTGAAGACTTTGGATTTGGAACAAGGTTCCAGCGTCTTGCACACAAACGGAATGGCGACGATCAACCGCCCATTTTCATGACCTTCGACGAGAAGCTCTTTAAAAGAGATATTTTTGTGGCGGATAGGCTTGTCCCTCGCAAGGGTTATAGTCCCAAGCCAAGAGCCGAGATTCTTCAAAATTGCTCGCTCGGACGTGACCTGCATCGTTTTTTCGCTATTGAGCATCGCAGCGGACTTGATGAACGTCTCCTGGAGTATCAGCTTCCCCAGCTTTGGCTGCTCGAGCGCGTCCAAGAAACGGAGGTACAATTGATGGTTGTTGGGCTCCGCACTGATCCGTTGATCAACCAAATAATTGGCAAACCACCGCGCATAAGTTTCCTCGAAGTTGTCCTTCATCTCCGTGACTTTTGCGTCAAAGTTGCTCGGGGCTAGGTTGTTTACGATGAATAGGACCTTGTCGGATATTTCCTCGGTCGGCTTAATGATCTCGGTATCCATCTCGTCAGGTTGGATAGCCTTGAACACCGGAGTCAGATCAGCCACCCTCATGTCCCCATTCGATCCATCCCCTCCACCAGCAACTGCTCGATGAATGGTAGCTGAGAGGTCCGGACGAGCCTCCATCAAGTGCGGAATACCCAACAATGCCTGACAGAGCGGTTGCCATTCCGGTAGACGAGCCTCGAATCGGGCGAGAGCCTGCAATCCAAACTTGAATAGGTTTGTCTCAGGAGGGCAGCTCAGCGCGTCGACGACATAACGAAGCGCTATCCCAAAGGGAATAAGGTCGACTAGTTCGTGCTGAATGATTGAACCGAAGAGATAACCAGTCATGGCGAGTTCGCGGGCGGGATAATAGGACTGGAAGAATTTATATTCGTCAAATAGGAAATGGAGCATGCAGGAGAAGATTTCGTGATCTTTAGGGTCGGATGAAGCCTTGCTGCGCTGGAGAAGGGCGATAACCTCGTCAATGGCCGTCTGTTCGTCATACATGTCCTTGTATATGGCGTCAACTTCGGCTTCGATTTCGGCTGAGTAATTGACTACAGCAAAACCGGGCTCGGTATCGTTACCGGGAATGAGGTTCATGAGACGTGGATGAATTTGCAAGCAAGCGTTGCGGACTTCAAGGCAATAATCTATATCCTCACGAGGCATTTTGGCGGAGCTGTTGCATATCATATTAATTAATAGAACCCAGGCGAGGAAATAGCGACAGACTTGTTTCGAAGAGTGCGGAGAAAGATAGCAATGGTCTGGGGGCTAAGAGGCATGGTGCGACCTTCCACTGCAGGGTCCGACACTCTCGAGACCTTTTCGCTTTCCATCTTGACTTCCAAGAAATGGATCATGGAACGAAGGAACTCGGCACCATGGGCAGTAACATTGTCAGCGAGCCACTTGTCCAAGTTCAAGTACTCTCGGCGAGAAGCGAGCGCTGCGACATCAAGAGCAAACGTAAAAGGCCGCGAGTCCAGAAGATTTTCAAGGATCTAAAGGACGTTCGAACGTATAGGCATGCAATTATTCCTGGTCACCTACCTTGAGGTCTTGCGCAACATCCAAAATCCGGGTAATGTTGAGAGGGCTCTCGTCATAGAAATCGCGGAAAGCACTAAGGAGATACGTGGGATCGATTTGCCACAACCGCATGAAAACAAGTTGATGGTTCGGGTGGCCTGCTAGAAACATGGCCAAAAGCTTGCGAGAATATTCTAATCGAATATCGCCCCAGTTCTGGTCCTAATGTAAACGGTTAAAGGGGTCGAAACCAGCCCAAACCATGACATACCGGGACCTGAAGCAGACCCATATGAACCAGCTCCGCGCTTATCTTGAGTGCCTTGTCCAACATATCACGCACACAATTTCGAATGTCTGCATTGTCAGAATCCGAAAGTCGCACGAGAATCTCGAAGAGATCGAGGGAATTCCATGTATGTCCTTGAACATTGGCAGCCAGGGACTTGATTGTAGGACTCGCAGCTGCCACGTCCTCCACTGTCACAATCCGGTGGCCAGGCAACGATACGAAGTTGAAAGTGTCGGCAGGTAAGGACAAGAGGGCATCAAGAAGCTTCAATTGGTATAACGAATTCTTCCACGCTCCCCAGAACCCTGTTACTGCATGCGGATCGGCGTCTCGGGGACAATTGAGGAGGATGGCGATCAGCAGCTTCAGCGTTGCGGTATCAACTCCGAGACGATCAGGCCAGTCAAATGCCTTGATGACGTTAGCCCAGTTGAGGCTTACGTGCTGTAAGATGTGTCAAGCATGACGGAGCCACGCTGTCGGAGTGAAAACTTACGAAGCTACCTAAAGCCCTCACCAAAGCCCCGACATCACACAGGGTGGTACCCTCCGCAGCAAGCCTAGCCATGCTGGATATGATCTCGATGACTTGAATATCCCGTGGAGGGTTGGAATCAGAGATCCCGAACCGAAGTAGAAGTGCGCGAACTGTATCTGGATCATTGGTGATCTCCGGGCCGAGTTGGATTAAAGTCTGGACGAGGGATGCACCAGGGGACAAGCTGCGCAGGGAAGTGATATGAGACATGAAGAGAGATATGAAGAGCACGCATTATACAGCATACCTTAATGTGGGGAAGATGCGCTGCAAAATAGGAGCGACTATCTCCGGGCCATACTTGGCTTGTGCAGCAGCGATGAGGGCCTGGCGTTGGGTGGCATCCAGCACGGGAGCGTCGGAAGTGGTGTCGGACAACAAGTTTGACATGAGTTTTGCGATTTGCTGAGGGGAGAGATCAGCGTGTTCGAAGGAGGGATGCTGGCAGAGGGAAAGAACGGCGTTTTCAAAATCGACGCGGATAAGCGCGGCAGCTTGACTAGCCAGTTCCTTGCGCGTGGAACCGGCGACGATAGAAGAAGCTAGGACAAGTCTCTCAAGTGGTCTGAGAGAGACGCGATCTACAAATCGGAGAAGATCAAAATGCCTGAAGGTATCCCCTTCACCCTTGTCTATGCCGTCACGAAATCTGTCGGCGAGAAAAGGGTCACGGGCGAGACGCTGGGTTTCCTGGACGAGGAGACGAAAGGTGAGGGCGGTAGAGGTGTCAAAGGCGGAGGGCGGGGCAGCCAAGGCGAGACGGCCTTGGGAATGAACGATGAGACGGCGTATGAAGTGGAGGTAAGTGTCGAGACCGTGCTGCTCGGAGAGCTGTGTCGCGCAGCAAAATGAGAAAAAAAAATAGGAGAAAAAAAAAGAGAGACGAACAGAACGGATTTCGAGCTGGTTCCTCTCGAAATTGTCCTCCGTGAGGGTTGAAAGAAGGAAGACAATTTGAGCCTTTACGATGGTGTGTATATTGGCGTTTGGAGGGTTATCCATCGCCGACGACCTGGCTGAAGACTCCGGGCGTCGATTGACGCTTCCACCAGCCGACGCCGTTTTGGATGACGAGCACGCTGTCGAGGGGGTTAAAACACGTAGGCCGGGGCGAAACACCAGCCTGGAACGGACAATCAAAGTACACACGCCAAACTTGACGAGGGCCCGAACAAGTTCAAACTCAGATAGCGGAGACTAAATATTCCACTTGGTAGACACTTGTACACAGCTACTACATACTGTACATGCATACAGTCTCGGTGAGAGGGGAGCATCACAAGACCTTCCCGAGATAACTTGGTAGTGCAGTGACCTATCTAACAACGGGAGACGCAGAAACGGGCTTTTGCGGTTACTTACGTGAAAAAAGGGGTCTCGCCTTTGAAGATATCATGAACGAAGCACATGTATAAATGGACGAACCCTCGAATAAATTGGAGTCATCGCTGCCTCGCCCCGGGGTGGGTTGGCCACCGATGTACACTAGCTGAGACCCATATCTGCATCCTCGCGCTCGCCGGAAGCGACCGGAATGCGACCACCTACTACTCCCGACGAATCTTTCCAGTAGTTCAAAAGCCATCGCGTTGGTGTGCAGTGCGATGCCCAGCGCTCCAGAGAAAGACAGGGCTAGTGGTAGCCACCCGCAGGGGGCCAAAGAATGTATCTGATCCTTTCAAATGTTCGTACTCAACCCCGAGGGGCATCGGGAGAAAAGTAAAGGGCACAGGCTGGGCGTGGGGTGCATGACTTGGGTCATGGTCTCAGGGGATGCACCTCAGCTCATCTTCGCGAGCGTCTGCGCTGAAGCGGCCGAGCACGGGGGGTGAGGTGGTGGCGCCAGCTTACCTCACTCAGTACACACTAGTACATCCAGCTGAGTGCCATTATCGGATCATCAGCTCAGCACTTCATGATGTTGATCTGAGTGGCAAGGGTCGGACTTTTGTCGCGCAAGCCAGAGAGGGCCATCGTAATCCTTACTGGCAGTGGTGCCAACCCATAATGGATAAAGCACCACGTGTATCGATTAACGTTGAAGATGCAACACCGTGCTGTGTCTTCAATGTTAATCGATGAACCAGTGCAGGACTGCCTCTGTTCCAATATCTCGTCATTTATTAAATAGCAGCCCAAAGAAAATACAGTCCATAGGCACTAAAATCTCTAGGTAAAAAGCCACGCCCCTTCCCGGCGGATGGTTTGATGACGAGGTCCCCATCCCAAGCTACAGACTCGGAAGAGATCTAGATGAATGATACCGGGGTATATGGATGCGAGTAACGTCCTTCAAAATTGAACAAATCGACGCGGTAACATGAGCGAGAAGGCGCTCGTCGAAGAGAGAGGACATCCTGCCGCATGAAGATTTCCGTCGATCGACTGGCAATTCGATCAACAGTCGTTGCAAAGGTATAGCGGCCGATGTCCCCATGTAGATGCTTTCGCGCTTGCAACCCCTAAAGGTAGTAACGTCAATGCGTGGAACACCATAAACGCATTGATCGACAGACCCGGCCATGGAGATTGGAGTTACCCGGGCCGTGGAAAAGCTGGGATTCATGCACACCGACGAGCGTAACAAGACTTCATTGTCGACCAACATCTTGGCTCCTTGCACTGCAGCATGAACGACCCAACACGCAGCATCACGGTATCGCTCACATGTAAATTTCACAGTACTCCTCGTGGCCTCCCAGTCCCTGGAAACTTTGGCATACACATGCAAAGAGAGATCACGCTTTGCAGCCGGGCACGGCGTTTGCGTCCGTAACAGCTCACCACCCTCCATGTAATTTTGCCGAATGGGGCGGCAGTTGCTTGTTCTAATGCTCATCGTTAAATGCCATCTAGGCGGTCGTCAAACCGCTCACCGATAAATAACCGTAACCCTTGCATTGAGAGCGAAGGTCGTCATTCCAGTAGTCAAGCTTGGTATTCTCTGCATAAACTCGTCCTGATCTGTTGCACGGCCTGTACGGGGTTCACACGGAGATGATCGGTGGCTGGTGATTGGCATTGGCCAGTCCACAGGCGCAAGTTTCATACCTGTGCCAAAGCGAGGTGACGTCAGTGAGTGGCATGCATGAACTGCAAGGAATAAGCCTGTTTATGAGATGAACTACCCACGAGAATGCAGTGTCTCCCGCCGCGAGAGAGGACGATGTTCGCAAAGCAGCAGCAGGCACCTTTGCGACTGCCTTCAAGGTCTGTACCGTCAGACGCAAGTCACCAAATCCCCGCATCGAGATTCCAAAGAAGGCTGCATTGAAATTATCCAGAGCAAGCTATGTCATGTCAAAGGCAGACGATCAGCACTACGGACTCTCGTCGAGCAAGACCGGTACCCACGATGCCTTGTTCGTGGTTTTCAACCTGCCCGTGTTGCCCTGCTCCCAGTTTCAGGCGTTGTTGGTGCTCCATGATTGTCAGGTTGAGCAACGCTTGTGCAGGCAATGCTCCTTCGGAATCTTGACCGTCGTTTCGCCTGTTCGGCCTACAGCAAACCAATGTCAGATTGGGAATGTAGCAAGAGACATGTTCGATTGATCACCCTCTAAAGAGTGGACTGCGACGGGAAACGTCTGCCAATCTCTGAACGAAACGAAAACATCATGTCAGCCATCGACGCAACGAAATCAGGGCAAGGAAATGAGTGGATTACTTTCCGGTGCCTGGCTTCCCATAGCGATGCCTTGAAACTCGCACCTTCCATTGGCTGACTTGGCGAGTTTCCCGCAGGACCTGGGCCTGAATGACGAGAGTCTTGATCAACTGCTACGACCGAAAGAGTGTGGTTCATCGTACCATCTGCACCAAGCCTGGCTCCTCTTTAACTGCCTCGTCCACGCAACGAGACAGTAGATCCAGGCTGCTGATGGTGCCGGACGCAGCGAGACAGTAGACGGACACATCATCGCGTACGTCAGATAACGTTGAAGACGCAACATCCAACTGGTAGGGAGCAACTAGAACTCGGTCCACGTTTCCGTGAGAGCATCTGGGGACCAGCATGCTGACACACAGCGGGCGGACGCGCCGAACCGTTCTGCGGGGAGCATTCCCGTGAGAGGCTGTAGGTATAGCAAACCACATGAAGGAGAACGAAAGGGAAGAGAAGGAACTGCAGGGAGAAAGGCGAAATGGCTGGCTTTATATATCCTAGAGATTGGCTTGGCCGCCAAATATCCTGGCATGCAATACTGTGAGTCTGTCAGGATTCCATAGCTTGCCGTTGTCACTGGCTCTGACTAAATTCAAAAGTCATCGCTGAAATCATGCAAATTGATCGATCGCGGGGGGGACTATTAGGATAATCAGCGACGTCACGCTTGACGATTGACGAGAAAAGACGAAAGTTGGGTACGTAGAAAAGAAAAATAAGAATATGTCATGAGAATACATGCAACACCCTGTCAACGACATGTACAGTTAGCTCTGTGGAGGATATTGTGCTCCCTGCTGTGCCTGCGTCATCGTCGTTCGCTGCCCCAGAGCGGCACCACGGCTATATGTCAGTAAAAATCATCCCGCTAACACAAGAAGTCTCACCTGCATGAGTGACGAAAGCCTCATCGCTTGATCCATCTGCTCGTGCGTGAAATGAGTGGGAGGGGGTACCACTGGTAGATAATGGGCTGGGCGGGGAATCGCGCTCCCGGGGATCTGAGGTGATGCTATCGGTGGTTGGGGTTGGGCAGACGGTGGTCGTGGAGAGACGGCTACACCAGCGTTAGAAGGCGTAACGACGGTCCGAGGGGGGGAAGCTTGTTGCGCGACGCCAATACCCGGTGAGCACGTCGCCGCTCGGGAATGATATGGCGGGGAGAGATGCGCACCCGCAGGTAGGGTACTGATAGCGGCTTGAGGCGTGCCTTGAGCCTGTACCTGTACTTGAGCTTGCAGCTGGGCATGTACTTGCGCTTGCGTTTGGGCGACAGCAGTAATAGCGTTCGCACGCGCCGCCGCTTGGACCTGAAGCATGTGTTGTGGTGACATACGTGCTGCCGCCGCAGATAATGGAGTGGGCATGCGCTGCTGCTGAGAGATATTGACTTGAGGAACCACAGATTGTGCACGAATTTGTGGAGTAGTTTGGGAAGGTTGGGTAGTTGTCCGAGTAGCACCATTACCTGCCTGCGGTTGTGGCTGTTGCTGTTGCTGGGGTTGCTGTGGTTGCGCTTGCGCTTGTTGCTGTGGTTGCGTCTGCTGAGGTTGTGGTGTTTGCTGTTGCTGTGCTTGTTGCGGCTGTTGTGCAGAGCTAGCTGCCGCCGCAACTGGCCCTTGCTGCCCAGATCAATGAGCAAACGAGTAAAAAAAGCCAAAGGAGAAAGGGACAACCTGTGCACGCAACAATTGTTGTCTCGCAAGCTCTTCGTGTCTCCGTCGTGCCAGTAGCATCTCTTGTTGATCCCTCGACTCTTTCTCAGCTTTCATCCGACTAAGTTCTGCCGGTGTGAGCTTCGGCATTTTATTATACTGTCCATGTGTGTCGTGGACGTTTGGAGGCTTCCTCTGGTTCACTGGAAGGCGTTCAGCGACAATCCAGGTAGCTCATTACAGAAAGAAACGTACTGCTTGCAGCTTTCTGGGCAGCCTCCCTTTTCTTTGCGGTTTTTCGTATAGTCTCATACATGAGTGAGTGTCGTCGTCTTTTGATCGTATCCGAGCTGACAGTAACACCCGACGCGCCAGCCTGACTCTGAGCTATATGGATGCTCGCAAGGCGCTTCACGCCCCTTGTCGTCATTTGGGCCTGTTGCGTAGAAGTAGAAGGCGTAGTCGGGGGTGGCGTTCCATCCACACACGCGGGAGAAGTCACATCCGCATGACCGGGGACGCCGCCCGGCTTTCCGCCGAACTTGACGTTCCAGCGCTCAAAACATTCCCAAGGCGTTCGCTTGTCGATCGAGATGCTGATCCGCGTAGAGTTAAAGGAGTCAGCAACTAGGGTCCAATTCGATGGGTACTTTTCAACAAAGAATTTAAGGAGAGTATCCTCTGGGGGGCTCCAAGCATGATCGAGCCGTTGCTTTTTACTGTCCTTTGGAGGTTGCGGAATAAGTGTACCTCCGAAGCCCTGGGATCTAACGCCATCGAAAAGTTCTGTAAAAAAAAAAATGGAACAGATAAGACGAGACCGAATCGTTGACGTAACACTCAAGTTTGGACTCACCAGAAACCTGTTCGTCAGTAATTTTGCCCGACGAACTCTCAGTGTCTGTGACACCTGGTTCCTCCGGAGGAAGCCACCTCCCATTCTTCCACCGCCTCACTGGTTGCAAGGGGCTGAGCAGCGTGGGTTTACATAGCATGAATTTGCCCATAGGCGCTATCTTCGTATATCCAGCGTCGTCGATGCGTCTATTGTCGTCTCTTTCCGACTTTTTGTCGGTCCTCTTCTTCGGTTCGGAAGGTGCAACATCAGGCATCCCAAGTGGTTGGAGGTCCGGGAAGAGATCGGAAAGGTCAAGAGGATGTGCAGCGTCGAGGCCAACAGTAGACGGCAAAGAATCTTCGGTAGTAAGGTCTGAAAGTGCTTTCACGAGATCGAGGTCGTCATTGTCTAGGAATAGTTTGCTGTCGTCAGAGTATGCGATCCGCTCCCTCAATGGCGCATACAAGTTCGGCTTTGGGGCACCCTTACTCGGGCTAGGGATGCTTTGAATTCCTAAATCTGGTTGCGAACCTAGGACTGGGTCGCTCGAGTCTGGTTTGAGCCCGATTGGTTCAGCTACCTCTGGCTTCGCAGTTCGTGTCTCGTCATCCACGGCTTTGCTGCCCTCGGCTTCGTCAGGCTGGATGGCATCCACGTCCATTGCATCGGCATCCCTCTGCCATGTACCACTCATATTCACCAACGCGGATGAATCCTCCACGTCCTCCATCTTCGGCCTCACGATACCATCAGGGCCGGTACTCTGCCTCTGGCTGCTCTCTCCAGACTCCCCCGACTCGCCAGACCCCGACCTTGACCCACTCCTCTCCAACGCCTCCTCAAGGGCATTCCGGGTCTCCAGTGCGTCGACGATGTCCCGTTGTTCCGCTTCCCCCTCGTCGTCATCATCTCCAGATTCCTGATCACTGTATGCCTGGTCCTTGTCGACTTGATCGCAGGCGACTGCTTCGTGATCTACCTCCATGCCCTGGTGTTGTCGCTGATGCTGCAAAGGACTTGAAGCAGCATCGGTCGTACGCGGCGGCTTCCAATGCATACAGACGCCCCGCTTGATACGTTCTTCGCGAGTGCCAGCGTCGTGCCACTCAAGGACGGCAGTGGAGAGATTGAACGCAAGAACATACTTCCATTTGCGCTCTTCCCGAAAGTCGACGCGCATCCACTTCTGTTATCACAGATGGCAAGGGTCACCATGTCATCCGCAACACGCTATGAAAGTCTACAGAGGAAGGAAAACCTACCATCTCGTCCAACAGATAATCCCAGTGCGTCTTCGTCATCCCTCCCAGGTTGCGTTGTTTTTTCGGTTGTCTGTAACTCCACTTGGCCCTGTTCTCGAGCGATTCGACTCGCTCCAGCGTCCGCACGAGCCTCAACTCTGTGATAGCCACCTGTGCGCGACTCAGCATACGATCAAAGAATGAAAAGGCATGCATACACTCCAGTCTTTTGTACTCAGACACTTGGTTGCTCTCGACACCTTTTTATAAATCGGATTTGCACGGATGATCGCACCCCACTTGGAAAATCCAAGCGGAACCCATTCCTCCTTACTGGTTTTAGTGTCTGGTCTGTCCTTATCTTTCTTTTTCTGCTTTGACGATTTGCCTTTGCGGAGATATTCTGTGGGGAGAACTTTGAGTGATGGGAGGTTATAGGCGGGGTCGAAGTGATGGCGTTGAATCTCCGTTGGGAAAGTTGTTGGTGGAGACTCTTCAACGAGGGTTTCACCATCCATATCGTCGAAGCTGAAGTCGGGTAGTGCGGGTGCGGGGGATGTTGGCGTGGGTATGAGTAGAGATGGCTGGAGGGACATGACATCAACAGCGGTGTGGATTATCATCGGGCGCGGATCCTCTGGCGCAGACACAGGCGAGGGTGTAGTAGGGTCAGGAGCAGGCGTGGCGACGACATCGACAGACATGTCTTCATTTTGAGTATGAACGTGGGCATCCATCACCTGGGCATACGCAGGCGAAGAAGGTGGGAGCATCAGCTGGGGAGACACTTCACGGATGCCCTCCATGGGTTCAGAGACATTCATATTCACTGTCTCTGTAGTGGGCTCAATGCTATCAGACTGAGCGGGCGGTAATGGTGCAGGTGCAGGCTGAGCCGACGTGTGTCGTGATGTCGCAGGACTGTGATACGAAGTGGTCGATGCCGGACAAGACGCGGGGTGAGATGAAGGGCGAGTTGGGGGAGGTAAGCTAGTGTGATCCTCGGGGAGAGGTAACATCTGCGTTTCTTGCT
>JBBPUI010000802.1:0-15230 GCA_038094615.1 Heimioporus aff. retisporus | reverse complement strand
ATATCGACGACGACTACGCTTCAAAGTCCTCGTAGGGTGGAAGCTGATCTCCATCCTTTTCTCCCGTGTTCGCGCCCGCACCACCACCTGCAAGCACTCGCTCTCTTTCCTCCCTCTCCAAGCGTTTCTTCTCCTCTTCCGCAGGCTCGGAGCCAGTGTTTAATTCAGTTCCGGCTGCAAGTACGCGCTCCCTTTCCTCTCGCTCAAGGCGTCTCTTCTCCTCTTCGGCACTCTCCGTCTTCGGCGGAGCTACGGTATCGTACAAATCCGCCTCGGCAGGCCCTGAACCGTCAGGCGCGACATCGGGCTCGGAGGTGGGGAGTGGCATTACGACAGAGACTGGTTGAATAGGGACCGAAGATGGGGGCTCAGTGGACACACGAACGATTTGTTCCTCGATCTCTGTCGAGGTATGCTCAACGACCGGTGGAGTGAGGGAAAGGCCCGGGTGCGATGCTTGTCCGCCTGGGGTCCCTATGCTTTCCAGCTCCGAAGCATGGCTCTCGCCAAAGGAAACGGTGTCTGATCGCGACAAATCGGTCTCGGCGCGTAAAATGAAATTAATTTGTCCTGGCTTATAGTTGTCCAGCGCATGCTGAAGGGATGCACGAGCAGTGGCGGTGACCTCTGCGCCCGTGTACGGATCCGCCGTGCTGGGAGGCAGGGCGGGCAAGGCCCCAATGATGGGATTCGCGGCCTGCGAAAGGAGGACTAATTTTTCCCCGTACTGCAAAAAGGATGAGTGACCGCCACGAGATCTTGCTCAAACATCCTACCTCCTGGATGGCCTCCCATTTCTTCTGCTCGCTTTCTCTGATGGCCTTGCGCTTCAACAGCTCGATTTCCTTTTCCAGGTGTTCGTCGTTCCTTTCCGCACGCGCAAGCTGTTCCCTGAGGTCCGCGAGGCGGCGCTCGCCACCTTTCTCTGGGTTGTGTTCGATACGCGTGATCTGGTTGCGCAGCCCAGCGCGAATGTTGCGTTTGGGCGTAATGGAAGTCTCGGCGTCGCGAAGTGCTTTCAAGGAAGACCTCGCATCGTCCAGTTTGACGGCCAAGGATGCGGACAAGGACGCTTGCACGTAATTCAGGAATGCAAGGCGATCCGTCACTGCGATAAGATAAACCGGCGTGGTCAGCGATTGAACAGGTTCGGATACACCTGTGATCTCACCATCGGTCAAATCGGCATCCTGATGTTGTCCCCATGTATACAGCTCCTTGCTTTGTGCCTTACCGTCTCTGCCGAGGGCATCATAACCGAGGGCGACACCTTTCTCGAGGGTTATGATACGCTGCACGGGCGTGGTTGAGGTGTACTGCTGACCAAGATTGCGGATCTGGTGCTGGAGTGATTCGAAAGCGAGAGAACGATGACCGCCCTGCGACGGAGGATGATTTGCAGGGGAATCGTTGGGTGGAGAGGTGCCCGGTATATGACCGGCTAGTGGGGTCTGATTGATAGCACTCTGCGCCTTGTCGGCGATGGACGACAAGAAACCTGAGACGGACATGGAGAACGAGTAGACAAAGGAGTCCAAGGGGTTGTCAAGGGCTTTTAAGTTGCTGGAGGGCCTTGACGAGGTGGCTGTGTGATATGGCGACTGCGCCGCACCCGGGTAAGTACGCACCGCAGTCCGCTAGTGGATGCACAGCAAGAGCGGACACCTGTCAGGAAGCGAAAATATAACGATATGTCATTATGAAGTCATCAAGCAGCTGTCCAAGGATAAACGACGACTCGCGTATTCGGCCACTACTCTTCGTATACAATAGATAAATCAGCCCAGAGTGTGAAACGCCACGTTTTACGCGTCATATAAACACAAGCTGTCACTCAGACAATTATTTTCTTCGCAGCCTTGCCTTTCTTCTCCGAGTCTTTGTGAGACAAAAACTCCACCTCTGTTGCAAGTGGGCCAGCCAACTTTTGCGATTCAGAATAGCCTAGCACGTTCGTTTTGAAGTGGCGACCGACTGTTTCGATCCGCTCTCGTAGTTTGTCATCGTCACCGGTGGGAGCCAGTCGCGTCCAGATGGACAAACGATAGAACTGGGGTCGAGTCGAGACGATGACACCGGTGATGAGAGATTGTGAATTGGGCTCGGGGGATTGACCAGAGGTGAGGTAAGGATCAAATGTTTCGCCAATTGCGGCAAGCATCTGGAATCATCGCGACGATCAGCAGATACGGGCGTGTGAGTACAATAGGATGTACCGTGTAGAGCCACATCTTGTCGACATTGTTGCGATTTTTTTCTTTTGGCAGCTGTATACTCCACTTGCCACCGTTCTTGTTTGCCTCATCCTCCCAGGCAGGAATGATGCCATCCTGTATAAACATAATCACGGTTTGTCAGACGACGGAAACGGCGAGACATGCCTTGAAAAGATAGTAATTAGCTTTTTGAGGGAGTTGGGAGGGGGGCACGATGTGGTTGTAAAGACTGGCAAGTTGGATGAGGACGAGGAACGGATTAATCGAAAGAGAAAGCCTACCCCCAGAATTCCTCTACGCTGTCGAAGCTGATGACACGTTTTATGTCCTCCATCCAACCTTGTGCCGCAGCGGCACTGGGAGTCTGGGGAACGGGGGTCTGAGGGAAAGAGGAGATGGGAGTCTGAGGGAGATTTCGACCCTTTGTCGCGGGAGAATCGAACCAGAGGGTCCAGGGAGAGTAGAGCGGGTGCTAGCGAAGGAAAGGATGAGCGATGCTACCAGGTGATGCGATGGGGCCAGACGGACCTTAACATTGAAGTTGGTGGGATCGCTAAAGACAGTTCTGATGTCCTCTGCCTGCGCCTGCATGTCGATTTCCTGAATTTCGCCTGGCTCGACCTCGGACTGATTTTCGGTGAGGGCGGCGGAGAGCGCCGCCTTGCTGGCCTGCTGGGACGGCGGGGGGAGTGAAGTCGAGCTCGAGGAGGACATGTCAATGTTTTATCGCAAAAAATATAAAATAATACAAAATAAAATAAAGCACCCTTTCTTTTGCTCCCGGGTTTTGCCGCTTTCGGCATATCGGCGCATCTCTCCTTCGTCATTCGTCATCGTTCCATGGACCCGTTCAACGCAAAGCTCGTCGCCGCCGCGACGGGCTCGACGCTGACCGCGCTCACCAGTACGTGTCCGCGACGATCCCCTCGACCGCGCTCACATCCCCTATAGTGACCCCCTTCGACGTCGTCAAGACCCGTCTCCAAACGCAGCCCAAGCTTCCGTTTCGTGCGCCCTCCAGCAGCTGCTGCCAGCCACCAAACGTCCCCTGCGTCCGCAATATGTCCTCTCTCGCACACACCCTTTCCATGGAAGAGGTCGTCTGTGTCTACGATCACGGCGTACTCAGGAAGGAGCGTGTCAGCGGCTTTTTGGATGCAGTCCGACACGTCGTGAAGGCCGAAGGGACAAGAGGCTTATGGAAGGGCGTCGGAACGACCTTGCATGTCCAAGTCTCTCTCTCCGAGCACCGATACTCATTTTTGCTTTGCAGACTCACTGGCGTCCCCTCTTCCACCATGTACATGCTCACCTACGACCACCTCCTGCGGAACATCTTGCCCCCCCTGATCCCATCACCTATCGTACCTCTCTTTGCCGGTATCACTGCTCGTGCTTCCCTCGCGTCTCTCCTTTCTCCACTCGAGCTCGTCCGCACCAATCTGCAATCCACACCAAAGTCGCCCGACCAACCTCATACCCTCCCCTCTGTCCTCCGTTCAATACGCTCCGCTGTCCGTCAGCAGGGCATCCTCTTTCTTTGGCGCGGCGTCGGCCCGACCCTTTGGCGGGATGTCCCGTTCAGTGGCATGTACTGGGCTGGTTACGAAGCCTGGAAAAAGTATTTCGAGTCACGCGGAAACTCGGGCGTGTATGTCGCTTTCGCGAGCGGTGCCATCAGCGGAACTACCGCTTCCCTCTTGACATCCCCCTTTGATGTCTTGAAGACCAGGCGGCAAGCATTACTCATGTCGGGAACGCTCCCTACGAGTGAAACAGCCACAATTCCGCTCTGCTTACGAATCATGCGGACCGAGGGCGTGTCCGCCCTGTTTGCAGGTGCTCTACCACGAACCGCCAAGATTGCCCCCGCTTGCGGCATCATGATTGCATGTTTTGAGGTATGTACTCTTTCGTTCCAACCTCTACAGGTTCTCACCACGAACAGGGTGTCGGTGGTTTTTTAACGACAAAAAGGGACTGATCTCATCATGACACTTCGCTCACCGTAGACATATCTTACATCACAGATAGACGATTTTCGGGCACATTCCTGGATGCATGGATCATGATATTTTGTACGATTCGACTATTTCACTATTAAAATACCGTCAAGATGATGATCAACCGAGCCTATTTAACTGTTTCTTTGCACTCGAAAGCTTTCCTCCGACGAGATCCACCTCATTATTCAGATTATCCAACATTTCGTTCTGCACGACGAGTTCTGCATTGATCGCTTCACCCAGCTGTCGCTGTCGCTGAAGGATCGAAGTCAACTGCGAAAGTTGTGCGTCCTGCTGCTCTAGTTGCGTCGTTTGTAGCTGGACTACGCCAACATCATCCAATGGACGCGTTACGTCGGTTTCTTGGGGCGTTCTTGATGCCGCGCCAAAGACACGAGTGACCGGTTTACTGCCACCAAGAAGTGCAGCACGATCAGACTCTGGGGCCAGCGCAACATTTGTGAAGCCCGACGTGGGTGAGGGCGCGAGCATGCCTGCACGCGACCCCTGGCGAGTGACCGTAAGCATCCTGCCCAGTTTCTCGCAATCATCCTGCAAGCGTGCCACCATGTCTGTCCTCCTCTGCAACTCTCCCTCTGCCATGCCCGACATCCCAAGCTCTTGCAGTCCTTCCGTCAACGTGCGTACGCGGGAGAGAATCTCGGCGAGCCTCTTCTTCGCCTGGACGTTGGTGGTGTGCGAAGCATTGATGTCGCCACGGTCGGAGAGCGTGTCCCGCCTGTTGACGTCCGCACGTACATCGCGGATGCGAGACTGCAGCTCGAGGTGTTCGTCAAGCCACGACGCGGACGAAAAGCGGGTGTTGCTACCGCCCTCGAGTCCCGCGGGGCCCTGTTTCCCCACGGGAACGCCGAGGAAATCGCGAAACGCAAAACTTTCTCTCCACTTTTCCTCCTTGGCACTGAGAATGGCGCGCAAGTAGATCTCGAGGCCGGCTCGGCGCTGCTCGATGAGCGTGCCTTCGTTCTTGAACGGTCCTTTGAGAACAGAGAGCGAGTTTTTGGGCGGAAGCGCTGCGGGCGGCGGCGAACCGGTGGATCTGGTGAGCTCGGTGTGCAGCTCGACAAAGTCCGAGTATCGATGCCACATTTGCCATGAGCGGACGTGAGCTTGTATTTCTATACGATAGACGATATGAGGCTTGGGCGTCGGTCGTTGTTCATGGCTACGAACGTGAATGGCTTGAATGGCGGTCATACTGGGTCGCGAATAAGCGTGGACCCCAGCTCCGGCCGTTCAGCTACGCGCATGTTTGTGTGTGATCTACAAAAGCACCCTTTGGTAATACCCGTGAACAAGTACGAAATAGCTATTCTAAAGAAGGATTACGAAGAGGGTGCCTCGAGCGACGATGCCTTGCTGGTAGACGATGCCAGCGGTTCCTCGATCGACTCTGTCGCCTCACCAATTGCAACTTCACCAATAACGTATCGTAACACATCGCTGAGGGTGATAACTCCAAGTAAACGCCCCTTCTTACCACCCTTCTTTTCTTCTTCCTAGAATGGATCTCTGAATTGAGCACTGGCGGGCTGAACGACCGACTTACTTCGCCTTCGACCACCACCAATCTATGGACACGGCGCTTTTTAATAAGCTGGAGAAGCGTGCCAAGGGAATCGCCGGCTGTACATATGACAACGCCAGGGAAATCTGGGGAACGTTGCGTAAGCGCTTCGGAAATGGTCAGGTCAAGTGCTTGGTATGCTCCAAGACGAACGAGCGTCTGTTGAACAGAGTGAGATGCGGACGTCGAGGCAGTTGCAAGTACGAAGTACGCACGATCACATCGACGGTCTCATACAGATTGACAACCACACCGTCATCATCGATGATGGGAACGGCTGATATAGCGCGTTCTGAGAACATATGGACGACGTCGAAGACGGGGGTATTCAGGGTGGCAGTGGCTATCGGCCAATAAGGATTACATGCGGCTGACACCTCTGATGGAAGGTTTTTCGAAACGTATGTTCCGATATTAAGTTTGCGGAGAGAAAGGTGGAGGTGGTGTATCTCCCTGGTGCACTGAAAAGCAGGATGAGAATAGACGGAGTGTGAGAGGAATCAATTACATTAATAGATATGAATTTGAGGAGACGGTATTGTGTCAAAACGGACACGATTAGCTCATGACCGGTTTCGGTGTCGTAATCGAGGAGAGGAAGACGGCGGGCGTGTGTCTGGATGAGTAGCTTGGCGGCGTCATAGAGAGTGCTACTGGGGTGTTCCCTGAGCATCGGAGGGGTGGCCACACCGAGGCTCCGCTCGATATCTGAGGAGGGAACATGCAAGGGTCGTTCATCGGAGGCAATCGGGGAGGGACACACCTCGCAACAACTCCAATCGAAACGTCTCGACGTCTGCGGCCGCTGCTTCGTAATTGAGATTATCGTAATAGTACTGGATGAGATGGATGATGTCTAGGACGGTGAGCATGCCGGCAAACTTGGACTTTTCGCTGTTCCAGAGGGGAGCAGATACGACGCCTAGGGGGAGTGAGCGTGGTGGTGGCAGAGGTACGTACGAAGAAGCGCACCGTTGAGGAGGAGGCACTGCAGTGCCTTTTTCACGTTCAGCTTCGTGTCGAGTACGATAAGCCTGAAGCTGACGGGAAATGCGTCGTAGCATGTGCGACCTTTGAGGACGTTGCGGATGGCGTGCAGGGCGGCATCATGGGATTCCTGGGACTGGACCGGCGGCAGATGTGAGACCGTTCTGGCGCGTCGTGTGGACGCCTTTCTCTTTGGGGTTCTCGGGGACTGTGACGGCGAGAGGGTCGCGTTCATCGTCGGGGACGGTGGGCAGAGTGGGTGGCGGCGGTGCGCAAGACCACCCAGAGTTGGGGGGTGTTGTTACTAAATATGGACGAATGGGATTGGGTTCGTGACCGCCCTCTGCTGCACAGTCTACACGGCTGTCTGTCCCTCCCTCTCCCTCCCTCCTCCTAGTCCAGCCATGGCCAGCACGGCCATGCCCACCTTGCAGGCCATCGTCACCATTGCCTTCCCATCTTCAAACCACCCCCACACCTTCCCCGACGTCGACACCGTCGCTAAGCTCGACTCCCAAGACCAGCCTTCCACCCCCGATGCTCTCCTCTTCATCCTCCCCCTTCTCATCGTGCTATCTACCTTCCTTTTCGTCCTCCTTCTCTTCCTTGTATGTATCATATTCATCCGCAGGCGCCGCGGAATCGTCCTTAGAGACACAGATGGCCCTATCGACATGGCGCGTGAGGAGCTGTACGAAGGCGACGGCGGCTTCGAAGGCGTCGAATCTCGCTGGCTCGAGGGCGTCTCAGAACCTGTCCGTAGGTCCTATTTGAGAGCCAAAGGTTTGTTTGTCCGCCCTCTCCGTCTTCACACATCCAATCCACCCATAATCCCCTCCAGATTATCAATTACAGTATCCTCCTAACTCGGAACCAACTGATATCACACTATCCCAATTTCTCTCCATTCAGGAAAAAGGCGTCTCCGCTTGGTGCTTCGAACCTGACTATGAGACCATCAATTCCCTCCTTGTTCACGCTCGCACCGAAATAACCTTCCTTCCCGATCCCGCATCCGCCTCATGCGTCCAGTCAAATTTACCTCTTCCGAAACTAAATGAGGTTTATTACTGGGAGGTCAAGATGTTCGATCTTCCTGACACCACTACTGTCGCCGTCGGCTTGGCCACTAAACCGTATCCTCCCTTCCGTTTGCCCGGCGCCAGCCGTCACTCCGTCGCGTATCTCTCCAACGGTGATAAATGCTACAATTACCCATTTACCGCCTCCACCTTTGGTCCAACTCTCAAAGAGGGCGATGTACTCGGTGTCGGCTTTCGACCACGCACAGGCACCGTCTTCTTCACACGCAATGGCCGCAAGTTGGAAGATGCCTTTATTGGCCTTAGCCGATACAACCTCTTTCCCACAATTGGCGCTGATGGTCCCTGCAGCGTGCACGTCAATCTTGGTCAGGCTGGCTTTGTCTTTATCGAGGCCAACGTCAAGAAATGGGGTCTCGCTCCCAGTGTGGGAACACTTGCCCCCCCTCCCGCCTATGGCAGTGAACGGGGTAGCATTTTACTGGATGTTGGCGGTGGTATTCGTCCTGGCAGTGCTCCGCTTACACAGCATGGCATATCGCCACCTCCCATATCCCGTCGCCAACATCGTCACCGACGACCAAAGAACTCATTATCTACTGTTCCCACTGCATCATCCCCCCTTAGAGGAACTCCGTTATCCTCGCATATACATGAATCTCCGACTCCTCCACCGATTACTCCCATTAGTGAAGAGCCGGACGAGAACGGTGCCGGACCATCCAATGATCACAGATACTTGTCACCAACTGATCTTCCATTCCATACGCCTCCTAATCACGACCTTCCGTCGTCCCCTACGTTAGGGGGCGATAATGACCAGCAAGACGATGCCCTTTCGTCATCGTCGTTGTCGTCCTCGCGTTCTCAATCACCCGTGAGCGAAAGTGCCGCAGGTGCGAGCACCCTCTTTAGTATTCCTCGGTTGCGGCAGGATTCGTTCACTCACTTCCTGGCTGCCGTGCGACACACAGATCCCGAACCCGTGCAGGTACATCCGCCACCTGATTCGCCCCGTTCTCCGAATCCACCCACGCCTAACCAGCGTGATATTCATTTGCGAGCACTGTCTTCGTCTCTTCCCCATGAAGCGACCGACGACATCTTGCAGGCTAGCCACCCAGCTCTTTCGAGGCAAGATCCTCCAGCATATTCCCCACTAGACGCGTATGCCTACGCTGAAGGTGTCCATATCGATTTGCCCGCAGACGTTATTGCCGCTGCGTTGGAGGGTGGCTCTTTGCCAGCTAGTGCAATCGGTCAAGGGTCAGGCTCGCGATCCGAGAGACGTCGAGTCAGGAGGGAAAGGCGATGACATGGATGTATGCTGATCTGCTCACGGTTGGTAGTTGCTGTTGTTTTGTTCTTGTTTCGCCCTGGCTTTTGTACTCACTAGAACACGACAGCGCGGAGCTCTGTAACTTTTGTCAAGAGGATTATATTCGTATTTCTTCACCACTTTAAGCTATGCTTTTCTGGACACTTTCAAAGGGCGTTTTTAAACACTTAATCCGGAATACGTGTCATTACAAAGTTTGCGCACGCAAACTTCACCCTGTAAAATCTAGGTTGCATACCAACTAGTGCTTTCATGTTCGATTGCGATCTACAGTTGGTGGTCTGGTGCAGATGACAGTACTTCAACTAACTAGTAACCCAAGCTAAGGCTCCAGTCGCTTGGGATCTCTAGGGAATAATGATGCGCGCCTGATATTGTTCAGCTTCAGGAACAACATCAACACGCGTTCTAGGCCGATTCCTCCGCCTCCATGAGGGGGACAGCCGATTCGGAAGCCGTCCAGGTACCCTTTCATGCTCTCAGGGTCGACACCTTTGGCGCGCATTTGTTGTGCGAGGAACTCGGCATCATGGATACGTTGGGCGCCGGATAAAATCTCTTCGCCTCGCATGAAGAAGTCGTACGAGTTGGAAAGGGTCTGGCGCGGGGCACGGTGTGAGCAGAGAGTGACTAGTCAATAAATTGCTTACGGGGTCCTCTGGGTCAGGCATGGTGTAGAACGGGCGCAGGGCGATGGGAAACTTGTCGATGATAAAGTAGTCGGTGTCATACTTGGTTTTCACAATCCGGCCAAGTCTCTTTTCGTTCTCCGTGCTGCAAGATGGTCGTTCAGAATGCAAAGGTGCTAATCATCGTCGTAAACCCACTTGATATCGTCCAGAGACTCTCGGTCGACGCCGTCCTCTACGAGAAGGTCAACAGCCTCTTTGAATGTGAATACCAGAGTTCCCTCCGGACCTTCCCGCCATTTGAATTCTTCTGCCTCGAACTGTTTTCCTACCGTCGCAATCTCGCTCACATATTGTTCCTTGAGACCGCGGAATATCGATTTTAACATGCCATCAAGCAGATTGCGAACTTCATGATAATGCTCCTCGATCGCCATTTCAAGATCCAAACCGATGAATTCCGTGAGGTGGCGGTGGGTGTTGGAATCCTCGGCACGAAAGACAGGACCAATCTCGTACACTCGCTCAAAATCGGCTGCGATGGCCATCTGTTTGGCTAACTGGGGCGATTGCGCAAGGAACGCGTTGCCTGCCACGGCGTCAACTCACGAATACGTACAAGTGCCGAAAGCAGACCTTTAAAATAGTCGACCTTGAAGACAGATGCACCGGATTCGGTCGCAGCGCCCTGGAGTTTGGGGCTGTGTATCTCGATAAATCCGTTATTGTTCAAATATGAACGGAACAGATCCCCGATGGCATGCTGAAGCCTGAAAATGGCTTGATTGGTTGCCGTCTGCATGCCCATGAGAGCCGTGCAAGATTTGAGCGATGAAGCACGTACTCGGAGATCGAAGACACGGTTATTCAATCGCGTGTCGAGTAAAACTTTGTTGAATTGTCCTTCGACCTCGGGGGCTATTTCCGACCGACTGGCATCTTCGAGAGAAAATGGTAGTCTGCTCTCCACGCCTATCATGAGCCATAACTATTTGAATGTAGGTCAGTAGCATCGCCTTTGAATCACGATTGTGAACTCATCCACCTCTGTGATGTGAATCTCGATGTCATCTACCGTCGCGCTCTTGATAGGTTCGGGACTCTTTTTCACGATCCCCTCAACGAGAACGATGCTCTCGACGGGTATTGAACCGGCCCACTTGACCATCTGTTTGCTAACTTGACCTTCTGTGACTTGCATCAAAGCCTGCACGGAACTCGTGCGTTGGCGCAGATTGAGAAAAACCATCTTGTTCCCTTGGAGGCGGGAGGTCTGGATACGAGCCCTGACCAACACATGTTCGTCATGATTCTGCGCACTCAAGGTGGCTATGTCAGTGCGCTTGCGGCCTGATTGCGATTGAGACTGATGCATAGGGAGCTTTCCGTATCTATTGGCCGCGAAATCCTGCGGTTGAATTTTAGATCGTGTTCGATCGAATGAGAGTGGAGAGAACCTCATCCGCGGTTGCTCGAGCCTGTTCCAATTCCTTCGCTTTTGCGGCCTTCTCTGCTTTCTTTTTTGCCTTTTCCGCTTCCTTTGCAGCTTTCTTCAGCGCACTTTTTGTCGGCCCGTCGGTGCCTTCCGATCTTATGAGCAGTTTTAGGGGAGATCCGTGAAATAGTGCGGTTGACGCTCACGTCTCCAAGCTGCCATCGACGGCACTGCTCGTAGCGCCCGGTCAGCAGACGCGTTCAGCAGCGATGGGCCACACACCCTTGTTCATTAGAGTCGGGGATTTCACCCTTGTTGTCCTCTGTAGCCATGGTGGTGTATGGACGAGACAGCTGGATCTTATCAAGAGGGTGACTCCGTGACCCTATGTTAAGGTTAAGGTCTCATGTTTTTGGCGCAATTCCACCCGCAGCTGATATGGCGGTGTTGGTTGATTACTGCCAGATGGATATAAATACGGATCTTCTGTAGCCTGCAGCGTTGGCCGTGAACGATGACGGGCCGTTGTTGTGCAAGTTCGGCTGTGTGCACAGCGCGGTCGGGCAATTCCGGGTGTATCCTCAGTGCAAAGAGCCGATCAAGTCTCCTCACGTCTCTTTTCCTCACAAAATGTTGGCCACCAGAGCTGCCCGTCGTGCTCCCGCCGTCCTCCGTGCTACCGCTCCCTTGTCGACCTGGTCCGCCGTCCCCGCTGGCCCTCCGGACCCAATTCTTGGTTAGTATGACTCTGGCCTTCCGTCGTGATCCGCTAATCCATTCTTCGCTAGGCATCACCGAGGCCTTTAAAGCCGACAGCGACCCACGGAAAATCAACTTGGGCGTCGGTGCTTACAGAGATGAAAACGGTAAACCCTATGTCTTGAACGCCGTCAAGAAGGTAGCCATACGCTTCTGCCGAACCCTCCATTGGGTAGTGCTCACCGGTCAATGCAGGCGGAAGACAAGATAGCTCTTGCAAGGTTGGACAAGGAGTATCTTCCTATCACTGGACTCGCCAGTTTCACTCAAAATGCCGCCAAACTTGCCTACGGCGCCGACAGCGCACCGCTGAGCCAAAATGCGGTCCGTTTCACCTGGTTTCTTCTGTTTAGAAGCCGCACTAACTCCGGGTACATGATAGGTTGCAGTGACGCAGTCCATCTCCGGGACAGGTGCTCTTAGGATTGGTGGTGCCTTCATGGCCAGGTTCTACCCTGGTGCTAAAATTATCTATCTTCCCGCTCCTACCTGGGGAAACCACATTCCTCTCTTCAAGGACTCTGGCCTGGAAGTTCGTTCTTACAGGTACTTTGACAAGGAGACGGTCGGTCTTGACTTTGCCGGACTCAAGGAGGACTTGAAGGTTCGTGCAAGTTTTGGCCATGCCGCATTTTCTTATGTGATTTGCAGAATGCCCCAGAGGGTGCCATCGTACTTTTGCATGCCTGTGCACACAATCCCACGGGAGTTGATCCGACCCAAGCGCAGTGGAAGGAACTTTCGGACCTTATCGCCGAAAAGAAGCTGTTCCCGTTCTTTGACATGGCATACCAGGGCTTTGCTTCCGGGTCGACGACACAAGACGCGTTTGCCGTTCGTCACTTTGTTTCTCAGGGCCACCATGTTGCGCTTTGCCAGTCATTTGCTAAAAACATGGGCCTTTATGGCGAGCGCGTTGGCGCTTTCTCACTCACTACCTCGAGCGAGGAAGAGAAGAAACGCGTTGAAAGTCAGCTCAAGATTATTGTGCGGCCCATGTACTCGAACCCGCCCTTGCACGGTGCTCACATTGCCAACACAATTCTATCGGACCCTCAACTTTACCAAGAATGGGAAGGCGAAGTCAAGGGCATGGCAGACCGCATCATCAACATGAGAGAAACGCTATACGAGTTCCTGACAAACGGCTTCCAGACCCCAGGCACATGGGGACACATCAAGGGCCAAATTGGCATGTTTAGGTGCGTGCTTCGCGTCGGATCTTGCACGAGGTAGCTAACGTTGTCCACGGGGCAGCTTTACTGGACTTCAGACTAAGCAGTGCAAGGCGCTCGCTGAGAAGGCGAATGTATACATGACAATGGATGGTCGCATCTCGATGGCTGGACTGAATAGCAACAACATTGAATACTTTGCGCAGAGTGTGGATGCAGCGGTTAGAGGGAATCTGTAGTGTGCTGATACCACATAGAAGCTTATAACTGCAATATTGGATGCTTCCATACTAGACTTGATGAGACACTTCCATTTCTTTTGCGCTGGAAATCCTCCTTCTCTAATCGAGTATAAAGGTATAAAAAAATTGCGTGGTTTGTGAATTCCGCTTTGTTTCTCGTGCTCACCTCCACCGTTCATTGTTTGTATTGTATTGCAATGTTCGTGCCGTGCACGCCAGAGAAGCAATTCCCTGGTGCTTGGCCCGACTTTGACTCGCCCGTACGTTCTTTCCTTTCCTTCCCCATTCACCGCCCACTAGATCATGCACCACCTCCAGAGCGACTCCCCCCAAGAATCGCTTGTGGCCGGTTCTGCAATTCGCCTTCACAAGAAGCCTGCCCCGCTGCGAATCATCGTCCCTCCCACAGAATATTGCCCGTTCAGTACAGATCTAACCCTTCCAATATCGCCGCTCTCCCTTCCGACCCCCGTCTCATCATCTTGCTTCACATACAGCGATGCGCAAGAATTCGCCAACCAGGAGCCGCCGGCGGCAGCCCCGATCTTATTATCCTCTTCACAAAGTACCGCCAACTTTGCCTCGCCAACCTCGAGCCAGTTCTTGTTGATGCCTCCCACCCCCCATTTAGAAGACGTGGAATGCGAGAGAGCCATCTGTGTCTCGCCCCTTGCCACATCCCTCACTGCGCATGAGCCCATCCGTGCTGATCCGACCAAGTGCGGGAATCCTCACCCCTGGGAGGTTTCTTCATCTACCTGGCTCAGTGACCTCGGGGGCCACACGGAAACAGATCGCATGTTTCATCATAACTTCCTTGGGATGAATTCGGTGGATACAGACGCCAGCCCCGCATCCACACCCGCACTGAGCGCAAGTGCAGTGTCCCCTTCCTCACAGGTTTCCTCTCATTTGGCGCACAACCCGCCGACGTCGTTGCCTGCTGCCCTGTTTCCGTACCCGCCCACAATCTCCCCTCAGACTTCGTCGTCCGCACGTCTAGATCTGCAGCCTACAGGTACAGATACCTTTCCGTCGACGATGGACGGCTTGGAGGCATGGCGGGAGTCTATAGCAGCTGGAATCCCTCAGTCCGAAGGATCCTGCTCCCCACCCACGGAAGATACTCATGCTCCGGTAGAAGATCCCGTGGTAGAGACACTCATTCATTCGTTTACACCCTTCCATCCACAACATCCTCGTCGCCTTTCTCCTCGCCCCTCTCGCGTCTCGAAGTCCCAGACCTTCATCAAGCGCGCCAGGATATTCGGCGGACGTGTTAAACAGCTTGTCACGCGGCAGGGCGGCAACAAGCATCGCAGTACTATGGACAGAGGCGTTAGTTTTAGCATTGTCACAAGTCAAGATAGCGACAACGACAGCGTGATCTTGATCAGTGCTCCGCCGCCACCGTATGACGTTCGTACACTGGCATTCGTCCCTCATAGTACTGCGGTGGAGGAACATGTCAGGTCACGTACAGTTTCTGAGCACTCTTCTGCGGTTCAAGCAAGCTCGGTTGAAGTTGCTACCACGGGCATGACCGAATCTAGTTCTAGACAAGGCGGTAGGAACAGAAATACCCTTCGTCGTCTTTCTCTCGCAGCCCTTTCGACCATCAAGAGGCTCTAAGTCGTCGGTCGCTTTTGTTAACCTTTCACTCGCAATCTTGTACACGAAAATGTTTTTCCATCTTGAACACGTTCACCGAACTCCAGTCCAACTTTCCTTGTACGACACATCACTCCTTACGTTGACAGTTGATCTTCGCGACTACTTTAACGTTTGTTTCGTGGGTACTTCATACCTTT